>JAHHFK020003053.1:0-65974 GCA_024533555.2 Aedes koreicus
TCTGTGATGTCATGCGTACCCCTGCGCATTCGAACAAAGCGAACGTCAAACGTTCGTGCGCCTTCGGGCGATCTGAATATTAGCGTCGGTTTCCTGACCGGTCTGAATAAACAGGAAGATCAGTTTTCTTCTAGACTCTGAACTGAATAACAGTTTTATTGATAGTGCTTATATCACGGTGTCTTGGCAGTGTAGTTCGCCGCGCGCTCCACCTCGGAATACGTTGAATAGTCGGATAAGTTTAATTACAAAGAATCCTCTAGTAAAGGGGAAGTTTTAAAAGTGGCGACGAGAAAAAAAAACTAAGGCGTACATTTTATTGTGTCTGACTGTGTTCCACGGTGAACCTTTCCTGCAGCTGATAAACAGCCGACATTAATTTGCAGCAGCGGCGAGGCCATCATTTGGTTTGTTTCCACACGATACGGAAAACGACAATAAGCGGTATCAGAACCGAAAGGTGCTTTAATCGTTAGCGGAACCGGGTCTTGGAAATTGAGTAGTGGTTTTATCACTCGCTGCATTTTCGACCAACGGAGCGAGGTGCGATAGTTGACCTGTTGGATTCTTCGAGGACCGGTTAGCCGATTGGTCTGGAGTTGGCCGCAACGGAAGAACAAAAGGCGGCACCTTAGACCCCGAATCGTCGAAGCCTCGGTTGTGAAGAAGTCGTTATGCTGCGAGTCGTCGTCAAGGTCATCTGAAAATCGATCGCAAAGGCAGGATTTGGTCCGGTGAGTCGTCCATTTTTGTTTACCTTACGGGTTTAGGAAGAGTGCGGAAATTTTTACCATTTAGTTCAATTCCCAGTTTTCTAATTGTGCTATTGTTTCTTTTGTTTTTATCTTTTGTTGCAATTTCGTTTGATTAGTTGTTGTATTTTGCCATTTTGGATAGATTCCATTGAACAATTGTTCTGATCATCTCGCGGTACTGATATCATATTCTTTTACTGACAATTTTGATTGTATAAAAAGAGTCCCAAAGATGAGTGCAAATATGGCCATTACTATTGAGCCTTACAGGCGTGGCGCTTCCTTCAACGACTGGTTCACACGGTTGAAGTACTTCTTCCGAGTGAATAACGTTAAGGAAGAAGACAAGATGGCCTATTTTATCACTCTAAGCGGACCAGCCATGTTCGACGAAATTAAACTACTCTATCCGGCCGGCAATTTTGAAGAACATGCATTTGACGACTTGATTTCTAAGCTCAAAAGTCGCTTGAATAAAATTGAGCCCGACCTAGTGCAGCGGAATAAATTTAGCACTAGGGTGCAAAATCCGGATGAAACCACAGAGGATTTTGTATTGGCGCTCAAACTACAAGCCGAATTTTGTGGATTTAATAATTTTAAGGAAATTGCTGTTCTAGACCGTCTTATTGCGGGCATGAAGGACAAACATTTAAGGCAACGTCTCCTAGGGGGAGGAGAAGCTATCGCTAGCAAATGCCGAAAAGATTATCGCAACTTGGGAAGTAGCTAGGGCTAACGCTGGGGCAGCTGATGAGCGACAAAATGGAGGCTCAGGACAAGTTGCGGCTATTCAAAATGGAGCAGGGGGACATTTTGGTTCTAACTTTGGAAAGTTGAAGCAGACTTTAGATCTAGCTAGGAGATACCAAGAGGAAGAAAATCATAGGGGAGCTGCTAGTTACCGGGGCCCTGTGAAAAACCGTTTGGGGATGAGGCCATACGACGGACAGCGAGGGCAAAGACATTATGGCTCGAATATGAATCGTTTTCGGCTGGACGGGGGAAATTTCAGGAAGCAGAGGCCGGACTATACCCAGATGATTTGTAATTTCTGCGGAATGAAGGGGCACATTAAGAAAAAGTGCTTCAAGCTCAAAAACCTTGAGAGAGATGCCGTTAATCTTGTTGAGTCTTACAGGCCAGGTCCCTCGGCTGACAGGCACATCAGCGAGCTAATGGAACGGATGAGAGCAGACGATTCGGAGGGAGAAGAAAGTGATGCAGGTGATCTACAATGCATGTTGGTGTCGTCTATTAACAAAATTAGTAATCCGTGTTTGATAAATGTGATTGTGGAAGGTAAAAACCTTGAAATGGAGATAGATTGTGGCTCCTCCGTTTCGGTAATTAGTAAAAGCAGATATTTGTCTAAATTTGACAACCCTTTACGCAAGTATATAAAAAAATTGATTGTGGTGAATGGGGCAAAGCTCAAAATTGAGGGAGAGGCAACGGTCTCAGTGAAATGCAAAGGCAAAGAGGAGTTATTGCAATTGTTGGTTCTTGATTGCGAAAATGATTTTTATCCTTTATTTGGTCGAACCTGGCTTGATGTGTTTTATCCAAATTGGAGGAATTTTTTTTCAGACTCCTTGGCGGTAAATAATGTAAGAGATTCATCCAGTAGTGATGCTGTGGAGTACATAAGGAAACGTTATAGCAAAGTTTTTGAAAAAGATTTTGGCCAGCCCATCAATGGTTTTAAAGCAGAATTAGTTTTGAAAGACGAGACACCGATTTTTAAAAAGGCTTATGAAGTTCCATACAGGTTGAGAGATAAAGTTGCCGATTATTTGGATAAGCTAGAGAAGGAAAATGTAATCACACCAATTGATACAAGTGAATGGGCATCTCCTATCATCATAGTTATGAAGAAAAATGACGATTTTCGTTTGGTTATTGATTGCAAGGTATCAATTAACAAATCAATTGTATCTAATACCTACCCATTACCAACGGCACAGGACGTTTTTGCGAGTTTATCTGGATGTAGCGTCTTTTGTGCTCTTGACTTGGAAGGAGCATATACGCAATTGGAATTGACGGAAAGGTCCAGGAAATTTGTAGTAATTAATACCATGAAGGGATTATATGTTTATAACAGGCTCCCGCAAGGCGCTTCTTTAAGTGCGTCTATATTCCAACAGGTAATGGACAAGGTTTTGCAGGGAATAGAAAATATTTCGTGTTACCTAGATGACGTTTTGATTGCCGGGGAAAACCTAGAGGATTGCAAAAACAAACTTTTGACGGCATTGGACAGGTTGGCAAAGGCTAACATTAAGGTTAATTTTGAAAAATGTAAATTTTTGGTATCGGACCTTGTTCATCTTGGTCACGTTATTAGTAAAAATGGACCAATGCCCGTTCCCGATAAAATTTTAACAATTGAAAAGGCGAAAGCTCCTAAAAACGGGTCGCAACTTAAATCCTTTCTGGGACTGTTAAACTATTACCATAAATTTATACCTCATTTGTCTGCAAAGTTGTATCATTTGTATAATTTACTTAAGAACAATGTAAAATTTGTTTGGGATGACAACTGTCAAAAAGCATTTGAAGAGAGTAAAACTTTATTGATTAATACCCAGTTTTTGGAATTCTACGATCCCCGGAAGGCAATAGTGGTTATTTCAGACGCGTCTAGCTATGGATTAGGAGGTTTAATCGCACATGTAGTAGATGGAATGGAGAAACCAATTAGTTTCACTTCATTTTCTCTGAATGAAGCGCAAAAAAAATATCCAATTTTACACTTAGAGGCTCTGGCACTAAAGTAGTAGATGGAATGGAGAAACCAATTAGTTTCACTTCATTTTCTCTGAATGAAGCGCAAAAAAAATATCCAATTTTACACATAGAGGCTCTGGCACTCTACATATGCACCATAGAAAAATTCCATAAATATCTGTATGGCCAACATTTTACAGTTTATACTGACCATAAACCATTGGTTGGGATTTTTGGCAAAGAGAGTAAAAACTCTATTTATGTCACTAGACTTCAGCGATTCATTTTGGATTTGTCAATTTACGATTTTGAAATAGTGTATAGACCGTCAAATAAATTGGGGAACGCTGATTTTTGTTCCAGATTCCTACTTCAGCAGGGGGTTCCTGAGGAATTGGATGCCGAAGTAATAAAAAGTATAAATTTTAGTAAGAACTTGCCAATTGATTCAGAGATGATCGCAGAAGCAACCAAAAGTGATGAATTCTTGCAGAAAATCAAAGGGTTTATGCATAAAGGCTGGCCAAAAAGGGTAGAAAGCCGTTTTTCTGACGTCTTTGCGAACCTGCATGAGTTGGAAGTTATCGACGACTGTCTACTCTATAAAGACAGAGTAGTAATACCGATGTTACATCAAAAACAGATACTAGAGCTTTTACATGGAAATCATGCGGGTATAGTGAAAATGAAGCAGCTTGCGAGACTTATGGTCTACTGGTTCGGAATCAACAAAGATATAGAAAAATACGTAGAGGGCTGCGTTGCCTGCAACAGTATGGCAATCCCTCATAAATCTGCGGAGACGTCTAAATGGACACCGACAACTAGACCATTCAGTAGGATTCATATAGATTATTTCTTTTTTGAGCATCGTACTTACCTGCTGATAGTTGACAGTTTCTCCAAATGGATTGAGATAGATTGGATGAAGCAAGGAACAGATTGCAATAAAGTTTTTAAAAGATTAGTTGCTTTTTTTGCCAGATTTGGTTTGCCAGATGTTTTGGTGTCAGACAATGGTCCTCCATTTAGCTCATATGGGTTTGTAAGTTTTCTTAAGAGACAAGGTATTAAGGTGATGAAAAGTCCGCCCTACAATCCATCAGGCAACGGACAAGCAGAAAGGCTGGTCAGAACCGTGAAAGAGGTGTTAAAAAGATTCTTGCTGGACCCCGAAATTGCGGAGTTAGACTTGGAAGACCAGATAAACTTGTTTTTGATCAATTTTAGAAATAACAACTTAACGAGTGATGGGCATTTCCCATCTGAAAGAATATTTTCTTATGTGCCAAAGACGCTTCTGGGTTTAGTAAACCCAAAGAATCATTACAAAAAACATCTTGCAGTACCACAGCCAAAGGATGTAATCATCCAACATGAGTTGGGCGGGAAAATCCCGAGGCATCCAAATGATGTACATGATAACCTTATGGTGGGTGATGAAGTGTGGTATAGGACCAACAATCCCTCCAGTCAGGCCAGATGGGTCAAGGCAATTTTTAGTAAAACGTATTCTCAAAATATCTTCCAGATACATGTTGGAAACGTGGCCGTAATGGCTCATCGCAATCAACTTAAATTTTGCAAGGATAGTCTCGGGTGGTCTTTGCCCAACGTACTGGTGAGGAAGCTGCGAATCGACGAGTTACACGGCCACGAACCGGAGAGAGAAACGAATGTTGACGAGATACAGCCAGGCGATGACCCCAGACTGGCGGAACCGACTCCAAAGGGAGGTGCCCGCGGTAGTAAAAGGAAGTTACCTATTCCCGAGACTGGACAACCCGACGAACCCCGACGATCCAAACGAAAGCGGAAAGAAAAGCGAGATAAGGAGTATTACTACCAGTTCTGATTTTTTTTGGTCTTTATCGAACGTTCGGATTTTCATATTTAAGAGATGCTGAATTTGAACTTAACATTATTTTAATTAAATCTAAGTTGGCCATGGCCAAATTCTAACCATTTTTTCGAAAGGGGGAAGAATTGTGATGTCATGCGTACCCCTGCGCATTCGAACAAAGCGAACGTCAAACGTTCGTGCGCCTTCGGGCGATCTGAATATTAGCGTCGGTTTCCTGACCGGTCTGAATAAACAGGAAGATCAGTTTTCTTCTAGACTCTGAACTGAATAACAGTTTTATTGATAGTGCTTATATCACGGTGTCTTGGCAGTGTAGTTCGCCGCGCGCTCCACCTCGAAATACGTTGAATAGTCGGATAAGTTTAATTACAAAGAATCCTCTAGTAAAGGGGAAGTTTTAAAAACATCAACCAGACAAGACCACATAAACCCGCAAATAGTCAACCCACCGATCCGGCACCCGTACATTTTTTTAGCCCCTTTTGGCCGGCCAGGGGAACGGAAACAAAACAGGGGGGGCAAACCCCGGGGGGGGGGCAAAAACCCCCAGGGCACAATACACAAAAAAAAATGTAAGTCCCGACCGCGCGCGCCGCGCAACACACATTTTTTAGGGAGAGAAAGAGGATTTATTTATTAGTTGTTAAAAATAGGTGAGGGTTAGCTTAATGTTAGATTCGATCGTGTGATCGATAAAAAATCAGAAAGAAAAAATAAATCCGTTTTAGCTAGAACTCCGTACGGAACTGTTTGGTTCTTCAAAAATATTCTCGAGCTCGTACGGACGTATCTTACATTTTCAACTTTTCTTTTCGTACTCGTAAAGGAAAGGAAGTCACCGTACACAAGCTGATGGAAAGGATCACACAGTCCATTACTTATGGCCAGCCCTTTAAGATTGATCGTGACCTTTACATTTCCGTCGTTTCCGTAGATAACATGGAACACTGCTGGAACATATTTTCCACCGTATGATTCGCCAGCGAAGAACTTGCCCCTGAAGCTGTGGGAATATCTGCGATGATGATGATTCAGATGATAGGAGCACTTTCTGGAATGTAGCTGCTGTTTTCCCTCGGCGGAGCATGGTCATTTTCTTTCCATTTCAGTTGAACTTCTCGTATACCATCAAATCAACAGAGTAGCTTTCGATGTTCCCAGGAATGGTAACGCTTGTCACTTTTGCTGAACTACGTCCGGCCTCGGTAGATCCATTTTGATTAAAGCCAGGGCTTCTCTAACGTCTTCGCCGGTACTGAGAAACGCGATGCGATTATTTTTAAGATGTTGATAGCGCGGATACAAATTACAAATAAACGAGCAGCTAAAAATTTTAATGTTGAATGTTTTCCCGGAGAGATAAAACGAATTCGTTTTTGATTCAGTTCCAACCTGGATCGGGTATCAAGATTGGGTATGCTTGTTGTGTGTTAAGCTTCTGGGTGTTTGTCTTTATTTATAACTCGTATCGGGTTGAGGTTTGCACAGGCCATTATTTTGGGTATCGACTGTTGGAACTGGTTAAAATCTAATTCGCTATTTGACAGATAACCCCGTTTTTTTTCCTATACCATTGTTGCCAGCACTACTACAGAAAATAGATCAATGCTAGACAAAATAGTCAAAAGGTCGAAAGTAACATTTGTAAACAATGACTTCTAGCGTATTTTTCTGGGATCTGATTGCTCCCACAAATAAAATAGCATCATAAAGAGATAGAGGGAGTTATTACCTTCCCGGCGGTAGTAGATTTGGATGTTAGGAACATGGCATTTGCAGGAATTGTTTGTTTTTTGTTTTTGTTTGTTATTGTTATTTTGGGCTTTTTTGGGTTTTTTTCTAGAATGCATGTTTGGGGTTTTGTTTTTGATTTGGGGATTTTTGTTGGGGAGGGGAGGGATTGGGGAGGGATTAAAAAAAAAAAAAAAATTAAAATTTAAATAAAATAAAAAAAATACATTAATTGTTATGTTTGTGTTCTCCGTGCGTGGAGTAACGATTATGATGTAGAAGGAGATGTCTCGCTCATCGCCATGAGGCACCAAGAGTGGACAGTAATGTTTTTGCTAGAATGAAAGATATGAAGAGAAAGTTGAAAGTTCCGTCAGTGTACGGTAGGCTAGAAATAGAACAGAGGTATTGAAAATTGAGTGAAAGGACATGGTAAAGTAGTATTCGAACCACAGGCGTTTCGTTTGCCTAACATCCCACTATGGGGTAGCTCGAGGAGCAGATCACCCTGCCACCCTCGTCGAGGTGGCAGGGTGATCTGCTCCTCGAGCTACCCCATAGTGGGATGTTAGGCAAACGAAACGCCTGTGGTTCGAATACTACTTTACCATGCCCTTTCACTCAATTTTCAATACCTCTGTTCTATTTCTAGCTTACCGTACACTGACGGAACTTTCAACTTTCTCTGAAATAAAGATATATGAGCGAAAAATCGTGATTTCTTACAAACAATCAGCATCAGAAATTAAAGTTTTCAAAAATATAGATGTATATTTGGGGCAAAGGATCATCAGTGCCTTCCAGAAAGCACACCAACCACACAATGAAAATGCATTGGACGCGGTCAATTGATTTAATTCATTGGTGAACTCCAAAGCTACCCAGAGTAATCTGAAAAGACTTCTAGTCTACATGAATATCGAGTAGAGTATTCACTCTAGAAATGAATTCTACTTCCAAATCTCGAGCAACTTGTAATGGAAGCATTTCCATCCTGTCAATAAGATATGCTCCAAATGAAGCATGCCGTTTTTCATTTTTTTGTTCGGAACTGTAACCATGTTCTGTACCTCGTCCAGAATCGTATGGATCCTGTCGTCGATGTCTGTTTTCCTTCTCTTCCTAATTGGAACCTTCAGTGACTCGTCCAACTCTTTCTCGTCGAGAACGATTTCCTCGAGCACTACTTCCGGAAAAGTAGATGGTCCAGCCTCTGGTTCAAATTCTAGATCCGAATATTTATATGGCGAACCTTGCTCTGCAAAGCGGTAATTTCCGGTTGTTCTGGATTTTAAAACATCGCTTAGCTTCTAAATGAATGGAAATTTACTTAAATAGTGTACTTATGTACGGTCGACTTTTACAATGAGCAGCAAGGAAAAATAGTTCGTTATACAATGGCCAGTATGATTCGTGTATATTATCTTGTCCAGCACCAGAGTTAGACGTGCAGGTAACATCTCGGTGTTCTTTTACGAATCTGTCTCGTAGATTTTTCTACTTGTTCTTCACAATTTTCGCTGAAAATGCAAAATGATTCCATTTTATTATACAGAGAATAGAAAAATATTTCTAAATATATATTCTTACCAGTCATTTGCATTTCCACAGCCACTTGTCGCCACGCTGCATCCTTTTTAATATTGTTTCGGAACTGTTCTTCCGATTTAGCAAAAATAACGGGGTACTTTTTAATGCTATTAATTAATTTATTATTGAAATTCTGCGAGCTTACAATCTGCTCATCGTCAGTTGGCTCCATTTTCGTAACTTCAAATGGCTTCCGCTACCGCTGTTTTTGATATTTTTCAAAACCAAACGCGGTTTAGTACTATTAGTACAAAACCGCTTTTCCCGCGTCGTCATCACTGCGTGCTACTAACTCGCGGAACTCCTTTCGTAAGACATATGTTGCACTCTGTTGGCGTTGATGCAAGCCTGCATTCATGTCGAACCCATTCATTAGACTATTGAGAAAATAATACTGACTTATTCCCATAATCGCGTGCAACGGAACGTTCAATCTTAATACCAAGAAAACAGTTCTCCCGATATCATTCATTTCAAACTTCACTACATGCACCAGTTTCTAGTTAGGAACAATAAGCAACGCGTTATTTACGTTTAGCAGAAGAAACACTTGTAATCGGTGTACTAAGAACACTAAAATAAACGCCAAAGTCTAGATATACAAATCAAAGTTTCCACACAATTTAGTAGAATTTCTATGTTATTTAAAAAGCTGTATAGGGTATAAAGCCTAACGAGACAAAAAATTGAAGCAATCAGAATGTATCCCGAACCTAAACATTTGAAACAACTGAGAGGATGGCTGTAGGCATGTACCAGCCGTAGGTCAGTTAACAATTTTGCTAAAATAGCTAAGCCCTTTACTAAACTCTTAAGACGGGAGGGAGACAAAGAATGTTTGAAGTTACTGACCGATAATATTCTGGAATACCCAGATTTTTCCGAACCATCTTGTTTGACTATTGATGCATTTGATTGGTGCTGCTTTGAGTGAAGGAAGTTCTGGAAATTATAAAGCAATAACCAATTTTGCGTCTACTTTAAACAAGACTGAAGAGTCGTGAAGTGCTACACAATAAGAGCTTCTTGCGATTGTTTGGGCTTAATAAGTATTAAAAGGATATCTATATGGTAAGAAAGCCAAGATATAAACAGATCATCAGCCCTTAAGATATAACCTTTCTTAAAAAATAACATTAAAAAAGTTCTAATAGAAAACTTATCAATTAGAGAAGTTTCATCGAACAACATTATTATGAAATCATGAAGAACCCCGCAAAGTCTAACGTAGTAGCAGACTTTTTAAGCCGCATTCAGTTTAATTCCTTAACGCCTACTCAGCACTTTCGAGCGAAGTGCCTTTGAACAGCTTTCGTTCTCAAATAATAATCGAAAAAATCACAACTTATCCAAAATTCAAAAATTAATTACAACTAATCCAGAATTCAAAAATTAATTAATTGATATGGAAGAAAGCTCCACAGTAACCACGGCACACAACAACATCGATTCCAGTAATTACTTCCGAGCATTTACCACAGTTTTTCGCCATCCTGATGCGCCTACGCGTAGTCTTTATCAATCCGGTAAAAGCTCACAAGTGGTAGTTTCCAATAATCGCCAGCAGATGTCGCTTCCGCGGAAAAAATTGGCGTTGGAAGCAGTACGCTTTTGTTGTGTGGTCAGATAAAAAAAAAAAAAAAACAGCAAAACAAAAGCCACTCGCGAAGGTGGTAAAACAACACACCGGAACGTCACTTAAATGAGAAAACGCACAAAACACTTCACAGTTTATTTACGGGACACGCGAGAACAAAAAAATGATTTTTTTGTTTTCAATACACGTAAAACAACGAATACAAATATCACGACCGATTGGTATACAAACGTACGAACTTATAGGCGAATCAAAAGTTTATGCAGAATCAGAATGGATTCGTAATTGCTAGTTACAAAGGTAGGTGAGGGTTAGCTTAATGTTAGATTCGATCGTGTGATCGATAAAAAATCAGAAAGAAAAAATAAATCCGTTTTAGCTAGAACTCCGTACGGAACTGTTTGGTTCTTCAAAAATATTTTCGAGCTCGTACGGACGTATCTTACATTTTCAACTTTTCTTTTCGTACTCGTGGAATTGTCCACGAGCATTAAAATTGACTCGTCCCAGCTGGTAAAGGAAGTCACCGTACACAAGCTGATGGAAAGGATCACACAGTCCATTACTTATGGCCAGCCCTTTAAGATTGATCGTGACCTTTACATTTCCGTCGTTTCCGTAGATAACATGGAACACTGCTGGAACATATTTTCCACCGTATGATTCGCCAGCGAAGAACTTACCCCTGAAGCTGTGGGAATATCTGCGATGATGATGGTTCAGATGATAGGAGCACTTTCTGGAATGTAGCTGCTGTTTTCCCTCGGCGGAGCATGGTCATTTTCTTTCCATTTCAGTTGAACTTCTCGTATACCATCAAATAACCCGAGTAGCTTTCGATGTTCCCAGGAATGGTAACGCTTGCCACTTTTGCTGAACTACGACCGGCTTCGGTAGATCCATTTTGATGAAAGCCAGGGCTTCTCTAACGTCTTCGCCGGTACTGAGAAACGCGATGCGATTATTTTTAAGATGTTGATAGCGCGGATACAAATTACAAATAAACGAGCAGCTAAAAATTTTAATGTTGAATGTTTTCCCGGAGAGATAAAACGAATTCGTTTTTGATTCAGCTCCAACCTGGATCGGGTATCAAGATTGGGTGTGCTTGTTGTGTGTTAAGCTTCTGGGTGTTTGTCTTTATTTATAACTCGTATCGGGTTGAGGTTTGCACAGGCCATTATTTTGGGTATCGACTGTTGGAACTGGGTAAAAACTAATTCGCTATTTGACAGATAACCCCGTTTCTTTTTTCCTATACCATTGTTGCCAGCACTACGACAGAAAATAGATCAATGCTAGACAAAATAGTCAAAAGGTCGAAAGTAACATTTGTAAACAATGACTTCTAGCGTATTTTTCTGGGATCTGATTGCTCCCACAAATAAAATAGCATCATAAAGAGATACAGGGAGTTATTACCTTCCCGTCGGTAGTAGATTTGGATGTTAGGAACATGGCATTTCCAGGAATTGTACGTTTTATGTCATTGTTTACAATTGTTACTTTGGACCTTTTGACGATTTTCTCTAGAATGCATGTTTTGGATCATGTTTTGAAATTGACGAATTTTTGTAGGTAAGATTGCAGAAGGCTTGACACTAAAAAATATGGTCAAATTTAAATGAATCTGAAATAAAGATATATGAGCGAAAAATCGTGATTTCTTACAAACAATCAGCATCAGAAATTAAAGTTTTCAAAAATATAGATGTATATTTGGGGCAAAGGATCGTCAGTGCCTTCCAGAAAGCACACCAACCACACAATGAAAATGCATTGGACGCGGTCAATTGATTTAATTCATTGGTGAACTCCAAAGCTACCCAGAGTAATCTGAAAAGACTTCTAGTCTACATGAATATCGAGTAGAGTATTCACTCTAGAAATGAATTCTACTTCCAAATCTCGAGCAATTTGTAATGGAAGCATTTCCATCCTGTCAATAAGATATGCTCCAAATGAAGCATGCCGTTTTTCATTATTTTTGTTCGGAACTGTAACCATGTTCTGTACCTCGTCCAGAATCGTATGGATCCTGTCGTCGATGTCTGTTTTCCTTCTCTTCCTACTTGGAACCTTCAGTGACTCGTCCAACTCTGTCTCGTCGAGAACGATTTCCTCGAGTACTTCTTCCGGAAAAGTAGATGGTCCAGCCTCTGGTTCAAATTCTAGATCCGAATATTTATATGACGAACCTTGCTCTGCAAAGCGGTAATTTCCGGTTGTTCTGGATTTTAAAACATCGCTTAGCTTCTAAATGAATGGAAATTTACTTAAATTATGTACTTACACTGATAGGCAAAATTAAGCGCCCACCTCATCGTTTTTTCAATTTCTCTCATTTACTTGGTTCAAATTAGAGTAAACACACTTTTTTTTATTATCTTATTTTTTATATTCTTTTTAAGTTTCACTTATGCAATACTGAAAAAAAAGGAGTTTTACATAAAGAAAAAAAAATCAATTTGTGTTGAAAAAAAAAAGTGACAAAATAAACTTTGAGGACATTCCGTAGTTGAGTTCAGCATACCTGGTCTGGTCACTTAGCCCTGGAATCGGCATTGCGGAACATATATGGGAAATAGTTCCATAGGGGAAAATGTTATATTTTTAAAAAATGGCAATATTGTTTTGGATAATTTCATAACAAAGCGAAATTTCCACTCGACTAGACCTATGCGGAAACTTTGAGGACATTCCGTAGTTGAGTTCTGCATACTTGGTCTGGTCACGTAGCCCTGGAATCGGCATTGCGGAACATATATGGGAAATCGCTCCATAGGGGAAAATCTTATTTTTAAAAAAATTACAATATTGTTTTGGATAATTTCATAACAAAGCGAAATTTCCACTCGACTAGACCTATGCAAAAACTTCGAGGACATTCCGTAGTTGAGTTTTGCATACCTGGTCTGGTCACTTAGCCCTGGAATCGGCATTGCGGAACATATATGGCTCTCGGAACATAGCTCTATAGGGGAAAATGTTATATTTTTAAAAAATGACAATATTGTTTTGGATAATTTCATAACAAAGCGAAATTTCCACTCGACTAGACTTATGCGAAAACTTCGAGGACATCCCGTAGTTGAGTACCGCATACTTTATTGATTACCAGCGTCCTTTTTCGCTTTGTTTTCAAACAAACATAACATTTACAAACAAAAAAACATAAGATTTCTTACAGTTCTTTAAAAAAAAAAGCATTAAATGTAGGCTTGAAGGTTTATTTTTTTCATAAGAATCAAGTTGCTCAATATTCTCATTTAAATTTAATGTAACATTTTTTATTTCTTATACATATACATTACATAAACATATTTTAAATTTAACTTCGTCCATACAACTTGCATATGAAGTTGTTTCCGGCCCACGTGATTCATCGTTACTGGGAAATAAAATAAAAATAAAAACAATGTTAATATATGATAAGAATATAACATATGTTAATGTTAATGTTTCATATCCTTTATTTTGTATTATCAAAAATGCTTGCGCAAACAAGCTTGTTTCTGCTTGCGCACCTTGCACACAAGTCAAATATGCTTGCGCAGATTGTACACAAGTCTAAGAAGTGCTCGCGCATTTAGCACTTTTTGCTGTGCCGCTGTAAATAAAGTGCTTGCGCACTTCGACCGCTCGCGCATTTAACGACAGTCAGTGAGCTCGGCAGCCAAAAGATTCAAGACCGATGATTTACCAGAACCTTGCATTCACAAATCACATTCAATGCGTTGTTGTTGGTAACAAGATTCACGGATTCAATCATTCGACTCACTGATGTGAGAATATGAGGAGTTTCGTGTGCCGTATGACATCCTTGGCGGATTGTTGTGGGTCTAACCTTGCCTGGGGAATTTTAGTAGCGATTGTGATAGTTGGTTCAGACTTTGTTTGGACGTCACTATTCTCTTTATGTTTCAATAGAATTCTTGGCTGGGAACCACTACTACCCGGCGGGGCTTTGCCACACTTTGAGTCATGTTTTGATACCTTCTGCTTTTTTACGCAAAGATTGACACTTTTACCGTTTTCGCTTTTGACTAACTTCCAATCAGAATCAGGTATCAAGATTGTGTCGACTTGTTGTGTGCTAAGCGCCGGTGTGTTTGTCTATATTTATAACAAGTATAGGGTTGAGGTTTGTACTGACTATGAGTTCGGATATCGCAGGTCGGAACTGGTTCCAAACTAGCTTCAAAAACGAAAACAGTATTTCTGAACAACTTTTTTAAAACGACGTATCTGATATAATCAACAGGTGAACAAAAATTCAAACGTGAATTTCTGCGAATCTTTGTACTCTGACGCAAACTTGAATCACCATAATGGAAGAAAAACATTAGATTTTGTTATGTTTGCATGTGCGTGTGCGAAAAATATCGTTAGAATATTTGTTTACCCCTTTGTTAACAAAATCAAATAGGTCGTTTTGAATAGGTTGTCGATATTTTTTACCAGACTTCCCGGTTGAGTGACTGAGTAAGAAAACTGCCATCGGCTTATAGGATTTCTCCATAGGAGTGAAGAGCTAGTAAGTTAACGTGAAACTCACCACTGCAGAGAAACATCAGATCGGGGAAGAGAGGGCCAAATGGGTATTCACCACAGTGTGCATATGTGGTGAAATGGTCATTTAACCGTTTTTTTATTGTTTTTCAATTTTCCAGGCTTCAAAAAACATAGGTCCCATAGAAAAATATAGTCTATAGATTGAAAGGTATCTGATAAGCAAATAAAAAGAAAGGTCTATTGAAACAAAAAGAAACCATGTATTGAATAGCAGCAACATGTTTTGTTGATTCAAAACAGAGTGATTTCTTAGGGTGAAAAAATATTTTATTAAAACAATAAATTAATCATATGAGTTTAAAAATAAATGTGATTATTTTAAATCACACATCAATGATCACTTTAAATATTTTTTTGGTTTGATTTGATTGAAATTTTGAATTGACTTGGAACTTTCTTATGAATTGAAACAAAAAGAAACCTTGAATTGAATACCAACAAAATATTTTGTTGATTCAAAACAGAGTGATTTCTTTGCGTGTATTCATTCGGAAATCTCACAAATCGGCTTAAATCTCAATCAATAAAGGACCGATGCATCTTATTATCTTATTTAAGCTTTGCTGCATTGCAGCAGGCATAACAACAATAAATAACATCAGATTCGTTGGTCCGTTATTGCACGGTAAGCTAGTTTCATCCTTTTTTTTACGAAAATTTCACACATTTTTCATGCCTGTTTTCAAACCTATTTACTGGGTGGAATACAAATTGCCATTGTTATGCACACACTCCTAGGAGATCCCCCAAGATACTTAGGTAAATAAATTAAGTATAAAAACAATGATTTGCGTGATATGATAACCAGCAGTTTTAATTTTATATACGTTGGTCTAAAACTAGCATCAGGTCATACAGTTTGTACACTAACCCTATGTTGTCTTGCCGTTTACGCTAAAGAACAAGTATTTATCGTAACTAGTGCACCTGTTACAATAATCCGATTGAATTAATATGTAGCCAGTTGTTGGGGTTCTCTAATATAATAGACTTCTTTTCAATTGAATGTTTGCTAATTGCAAAGATGAGGCGGTACAAGAGCACAAAAATAGAGCTAAAAGGGAGCTAATATGAACGTTATTCTATTAGTTCTTATCGCAATCAAAAAAGTCCAATGTACATTCTAACTTGGCAAAAGACCAATCTCACAGGTTCAATCTACAAATGTAAATGCAATAGGTCCTAAGTAACAAATTTATCAATCACACAACTAGAATCATCGTAAACTTCAAAACCAACATTTTTTTGTAATCTTGACAACGTTTTTCGTAGAAAACCATGTAAAAATTAAAGATTACATGATAAAGTTGTAATTATGATTTAAAAAACAAATTTATATGTTCAATCCTATTTTTCTCGATTTGACACAAATGTTACATAGGACCTAATGCAATGTTTGGCTTGATATCCGTACACATTAGCTGTGTTGTTTAATTCACCAATTGCCTTTGATGAGTGAATTTGATGAGTTGCGCTGTCAGTTTTTGTATCGTATAGTTCAACCGTGACACACGATTCACGAGTGTGCTTCACAGTTTTTGTTGCACATATTTTTGAGGGTGTGCGTGTATTGAAACAAAATCATTGCTTTCGTGCATATTCATACATGATAGTGGGGACTAAAAACAAAATCAAAATAAACTAAATTTGAAATCAACTTGGAGTAAATTTCTTTCAATCATATTTGAGTTTATTTTTATTTATTTATTTCTTATTTCCATAGAACATAAGGAATTTGAAATATAGCAAAAAATATTTTCATGAGTTGATATTGTTTCGTTTGGATTGAACATTATTTTTCAAAGCTGCACGCAGATTTCAAACATAAATCACTTTGAATTCAAAGAAAAATCTTTTTGACTCAGGGCCTAATTTCAATCAAATATTAACGATATCAGTTTCAAAGCAATCATTTTTTTTGTTTTAACGACTGGATGTAGATTCAAAAATATTTTTATTTGATTCTAGCACATCGTTATTTGAATCAAATATTTTTTTTTACTTCAATTATGTGCTTCTTTTTAAATCAAAACAAAAACGCTTTGACTCAAAATAAAATTGGATTTGTTTTAAGCCCAGTATCGACTTAAAAAGTAGTGAGGTTACGGAATTTTGTTCAATATTACCAAGCGGAATTTTCACAATTGATCTATACAAATACAAATAAACGGCCCGTTCTAAAGCAATTGTTTGACATAAGTTTTGAGCTCATCAATGTAATCTTTGATGAAGGCATCGTAGTACTGGACGTAGACACTGGACGTTTCAGACATGCAATATAAAGAATTATTCTTCTACCGTACATATTTATAACACCTAGTTCTACTTACCAGAAGCATGTATTGTCCAGCGTATTATTAAGTTCAAATCGGGGCAAAAAATAGGTCAATCCGTAAACAATCACTTTAGGGAAACCGATGAGAGGTAAGATGGATGGTGAATTGCAGGGGCAAACAAAAGAAAAGTTATAATATTTGCAATACCCATTTATGGGTAAAAAAATACCCATATAATTTTCACTAACAAATTATCGAAATGGGTAATATTTTACCCATTTTCGTTTATTTTTATGCACCCATTTTTTGACAGCTGCATATAGGTTTGAATAATGGGTGAAATTTTACCCATTAATGGGTTTTCGGTTCCTACCGTGTACTCTGAAAAAAATTCATTCGTTATACACAGAAACAAATTTGATAGCCAAGTTTATCATTACTGGGGGTTAGGATGACTATTGCAGTATAGTGATTTTGAACCAAGTATGATCATGGTCAAAACGACCATTAAAAATAGTTGCCATAATGTTGGAATAGTCCTTGTTATCATGATCATAGGCAAGAATGCCACGAACGTGGTGAATTTGGCCATTTTCATGGTTATTGTAACTACTATATGCGATAGTTATCCTGAGCTTGATTTAATTGTAGATCGATAGAATTTTTTTTAGGGTACCGAGTTCTTCGCCGCCCCAAAGTTGGCGCCTATGATGGGGAATGAGGTGACTATGAGGTCACTACACAGAGACACATTTGATAGTCAATTTTACCATTATTGGGGGTTAGGATGACTATTGCAGTTTTTAACCGACTATGATCATGGTCAAAACGGCCATTACAAATAGTTGATTCAACATTTACCATAATGTCGGAATAGTCCTTGTTACCATGATAATAGTCAAGAATGCCATGAACGTGGTAAATTCGTCCATTTTCATGGTTATTGTAACCATTATATGCAATAGTCATCTTGACCATGATTTAATTGTCGGTATAACGATAGAATTTTTCTCAGAGTGTATAGTTCCAGCGCACACGCCCGTTTTATTTTACTCAACTTTTTGATTACAATTGTATACACTCCCGCTTCATTTTACTCTATTTTTGAGTACAATAGTATACCATCTTTTTCCCCTCACGGAAATGTTACTCAATTTTCGTAAAAAGTGGATCTACTCAATTTTAAGAGTAGATCCTCTTTTTACGAAAATTGAGTAACATTTCCGTGAGAGAAAAAGAGTTCGTGAACTGAGCCAAGAAATATAGCAAAAACCACAATAATACCTTATGATTGTTTGCTGTAAGAACTCTTTGTAATTTTTCCTCGATTATCTTATGATTTATTTGCTGTTTCAACCAGAATGAATTTCAACAACCAAACTTATGAAAAAACACGAGACCATGGAGAAATTCGTCGGTAAACCTTATGAAAAGCATATGAGTAATTCTCGCTGGAACCAGGCCGCCATTGGCACATATCTTTTGATTTCAAATTTTTCATCGCTATTAGTTAGAATATATTGAAACAAGATAAAAAACGCTTTGGTTGAGCCAAATTGATGGACCCCTCGTTTTCTAAGGGACTAAACATGTTGTAAAAATGTCGATTTTTGGATAATTTCAAGGTAAGTAAACATGTTATATCACAAAATTTTACATTGAAACATCTTCAAAACTCGTTGCTGTTGTATAGAGGATAAATAAAGCTTTCAATTGATGTTAAAAAAAATTTGGCGGCAATATTGGATTTGGCCGCCATCTTGAATTTTATCAATAATATCGATTTTTCACTATGAGCGCACCGAATTCTTAGCACACCATCTGAAAGCTGAAAAAAAATACATAAGATGCAGTCTAGAAACTAGGTGTGCATTGACATTTACCCGATAAAAAAATATTTTTTCTAAAAAGAGTTTGACGTTTTTTTGCGTGTATTGCGCAATATCAATATGTATCATATTTCTATACGCAACAAAGCATAATTTTGCAATCACTGTTTTTTTTTGTGTTCTGTAGAGTAAAGAACAATCATTTTAACAATTTAACAATTTAATTTTAACAATCAATTCCGTGCATAAGTATGAAAATTCCGAGGAAAAAATGATTCTATTCATGGCTGTCAATGCGCAACAGGGAATATAGTTTCATTCACTGGCTCACCATGACAATTTGATGTTTCGAACCAAATAGAAGAAGAAGACTCGTTTACGATAGCGGAAGTTTGTTTGTTTTGTACATCCGATTAGTTCAAAGTTCTTGAAAATGGTGAAGAACCGTACTGTACGGGTACCCAAAAAGGAATTTTGTTGCAACCCGTTTGCCAAAGCTGATCATAAAAGCTGGAGAAAATCTTCGAAACTGACAAGTGTAACACAAAAAATCGTGAATTTTTTAGAATCTATTGGATCCACGACCGTTCCGGAACTTCATGAGAAAATATGTACGACATGCCGCTTGCAAGTGACCCGTCAGCTGTCAAACCGTACTTTTCAGCCGATGGAAGTTGTTGAAAACGGAGATGAGGTTTACGTTGAAGAGGTTGGAAACATTAGTGAGCATGATTTCCAAAACATGACGGAAATTCTATCCCAAATTGGGATCCGGAATGTCAACAGAAGAGAGCTGCGACGGGAAACCTTCCGCTGCGAAATGCTCAAACAAGCCGTGATTGCAATAAAACAAATTTTGAAGGTTGATTGCGAAGTGTACTATGACGATACTAACGTGCCAGTTGTCAAAGATATGCTTGACAATTGTAAGATCGCTTCAAAACCGGTCAAATTCCAAATTTTAACATTGCTCACTCCTTCGTGGAGCAGGCAGAAAATGATGGATGAAACAGGATGCAGTAAGTATGGTTAATGTCATCAACATGCGGAAGCTAATCTTCCACAATTCTGCAGGTAAATGGTTCGTCGAAAAGGCTCAACAAGTTCGTGCTTCGAAGGGAATTCTTAAACTTCCAGATGCGGGTACATCGGTAACAGAATTGGAAAAGGTCGCTCAGGAAGAGGCAAAACAGTACTATTTGGACTGTAGTACGTTAATGCCAGGTATTCGGGATAAAATCAGTGTAAAGACACCCGCCGGTCGAGAAAGTAGGCAAAAACGTTTGCTTCTTGGGTCACTAAACGAAATTTTTGCAAACTTTAAAGAACTTTTCCCAAATTTAATGATAATGATTTCTGAAGCATTTTTCAAATAGGACATAGAATTTATTATAAATGCATTAACACAAATGTAATTGATCACCTAAATATATATGACCTAAAGGTCTTAACACTTCTTAAAAATTATTTAAACTACTCAATATTCCGCACGATGTGTTGGTGGCGGTTGGTTTGGGATTTTAAAAACATTCGATTGAGTTAGATGTTTCAACAGTTGACCAATTCGATTGTCGATTTTGTTCGGTAGCTGTCGGTAGACGGTTGATATGGTGGATCTGATTGGGTTCGTTTCCGGTTCTGGTAGCCTTTACAAATCTATAGCTTTTCCAAAGCGACTTGACATCGATCCGATCCCGCGGAAATGGGTCCGAAATTGGACAGAGTTGAGGAAAAACTCCTCCAATCCGAAATGACTTATAATTCTTACCTCCTTGCAAGCAACACATCGTTCTGAAGTTTCTCCAACCGAGCAACTTCTTGAATTCCATTCAATTATCATTCATTTATTATACCGTTACGCTAAACAAACGAAATCAGTTGGTCGTATTCCTTTCGGTGCTTGGAATTGTAGTTGTAGTACTGTACCATGGATGTTCCCGGATCTGTTCGACTGTTTACAGAACTTGGAATCGTAATCGACTGCTTTGAAGGGCTGCCGTTTGGCTGAGTTTAATTGAGGAGTCTCGTTGGTTGATCCACCAACTTTACCACCGGTTTTCGGGGTGATTCCAGAATAGAACGATCCATGACTGCGCTGGCGGGAAATGAGAGCAGCCTTTTTCTTTTTTTTACGCATTGTTCTGGTGCTTCCGCATTTTTATGAGCTTCACCAACATCCTCGAGGCAATGTGTGTATTCCGGTAGTCTGCTTGCAATTCCCATAGCTACTTCTGCTTCATGTTTTTCAACTTCGCTTGCTTCAGCTTATCCACATTCGACAGTTCCTTATGGTCTACGTTCGCCGCCAGCTGTTTTGATGGTTGTCGGACCTGTATGTTAGATGGTTGAATCGACAAAATTGTTATCAAATAAAACACTCTCGCCAAACGAGAGCTTACCTGTTCCAGCCGTGTTTTGCGCGGCTTTTCATTTTCGGCCTTTTGGAAACTTTCGAGACTTGCAAACAGATTTTTACTGCTAGAGAATAGTGACTGTGTTGCTATGCACCGTAGTGTTGTTGGATATAATTATTTACTTTCAGCTGGCGTGTTCGATAATGCTACTTTCATAAGGTTTGCCTAATGAGTTTTTCACATCAAAAGTAGTGACGAAAAACATAACGCATATCTTTTGAAAATTACTCGCACGTAACTTCTATGAAATTCATAAGGTGCTTGAATAAATTTCATAATAGTGCATCCAAATTTCATAAGATACTTAATGAAAATGAAAATTGATCGTTCTTCTATATATCATAAGGTTAAACTTATGATTATCCTAAGGTAATTTGGTTGAGTGTATACAATTGTACTCAAAAATTGAGTAAAATGAAGCGGGAGTGTACTAACTCTTTTTCTCTCACGAAAATGTTACTCAATTTTCGTTAAAAAGTGGATCTATTCAATTTATGGGTAGATCCACTTTTTACGAAAATTGAGTAACATTTCCGTGAGAGTATACAATTGTACTCAAAAATTGAGTAAAATGGAACGGGAGTGCAGGTTCAAAAACGAATTCGATTATAGTAAGTAATACTGCCAATGGTTTGTGTTGGAAATTTAGGAGATTACTTATACTACTTCCACTATTGCATCTACGTTATGGTAAATAAAGCTCTTTACTCGTTCGGGAGATGACTTAACGTTAGATGAAAAATCGTAACTTTTATTTTAACTTTTACAGATACGTTTAACAAATTATTCATCGGAGAACTCACTCATTATCCGGAATTCCAGGCATTGTAAGAAAAAAATATTGAAAAGATGTTGGAAGTATGTTACAACTAATGAATGTGAAAACATTCTTGTTCTTCAAAATGTTACATTCACACCTCATTTAGTGAGAATATTGCACACAAAGTTTCGCCGGAACTTATGCAAGCGAAGAAGCCTGTCAATTGCACAGAATATAGGCAATACACTTAAATCAGATAACTTCGCAGTAAATATACAAATTCGAACAGAATACTACAATGATATGGATTTATGTCTAAAACAAAGCTTTGGAAAACTCGATATGAACAAAATTCGTTATATAGAAAAAAGCCCGTATCCATATAAAAATCAACCTAATACAATATTCCCAGAATGGAAAAAAGAAAACAAAAACCCAGAACTGCTTAATAAATACGTTGATATATTGAGTTCCAACGAATCTACAATATTCTTGGATGCTATTGATGTAGATTGCAACATAAGAGAACATCAAGACAGTGATGAGGATACCATGAAATCTATCACTAAAACCAATTCAAGACATTTGTCTCTGGAGAGTATTGCATTACTTAGCGATGAGTTATCACAAGACGATAAGATAGCTGTTTTGGAAACAAAACCACTGAGGTATTCACAAGTGATTTAACTTTTTTTTTTTAAATATATGTTCATCTATCTACAAAGAGAAGAGAAAAATATGTTCATCTAGAATGTTCTATTTAAGATTTGCATGGCATGGATACAGGGATGGACCTTCACATTCACTTTTACATTTATTTTGCCTATAATTTTTTTTTATTAGCGAGATTTTGTTAGACAATTTGTCGTGACCTGGTCGAGGTTTCCAGCTTCGAGTTGTTATCACGTTCCTGGTGAATCACTCAAATAAGATATATAACAATTTTAATATATTTTTGAACATTCAAATACTATTATTGTTATTTTTATTTTCAATTTATCATTGAACTGTTACTTCTACCACACAATTGAGCTTTTGTAAGGCTTGGTTTCAGCTACGATGCCTTTTGGTTACTCATTAACTATATATTCCTGATAAGGGTTGTTATTTGTTATCGCCTAAAATGTGTCTTTCGTTACCGTCTTCAATGCAGACAACTATTTTTAAAACAAGCTATGGTGCTTCTTCTTAATTTTAGCTTGTTCTTGTTCCTTAGCACTTATAGCAGACTTTGCTTACTGATCACCGTTATCATGAATGCGGCAAACTGTATCAACGCGCGATAGCGAGTATCAATCTCCTTCGTTTCATCATAACCGGTGTCCAAATCCGGCATCATGATAGCTTACTCTATTTTACGTTTAAGCTCCTGTAGCGCTTCCAATTCCACCCACCTTCAGCTTCTGATCCTACGGAGGCTATGCCTCTGGTTACTGCACATTCGCACGTTTCCTTCAGTTTACCGCCCTGCTACTTTTGGAATAGAGTCCAGGGGGCTGATATGCTTTTCTAGATTAAAATATCTTGTTCACATAGAAAAAAGTTTTCAAAACAAACATATTTCAGGTAAACATAAACATAAACTTAGTTTATTCTAGCCACAAACGGAAACTTACTATATTTGTATTTGTATTTGTCTTTGATATTAAAAAGTCGCTTTGATTATCTGGCAAGATTCCAAGATGGTATCAATGTTGAATACAGCATTCGCTCCAAATACCGCGGAAACATCATGCTGGTAACAGAGAAACCATAATCTGTCCAAAAGTTTTGTAATAAACTGGATGGTGCTGAGCGGTTTAATACAAAAATAGAAGCACATATGGAGTTGGCAGAAGGAGCAAGAAGTGGTGGCTGCGCATTGTCTACTTCTGCGGTGTTTTGGCCATGATATTTTTGGCTGTATATTTTTAAACGAAACCGGAATCTTATGTCTCAACTGTAGACTAGGTTGATGTAAGTACAAGACCTCGTGCTGGGCTACATTTCCCAGGAAACGTAGCATACAATGACAACCAATGTATTTCGTAAAGCAGCCAACAAACTACTAAACTACCAAAAAGAAGGAGTACCGTATAATATCCGCTATTGAGATGTCGGAAGTCACAAGTTGGAACTTTTGGCTACATATCGTCACTTTCGCCCATGCAATACAAAACTAACAGCAACAAACTAACAACACGTGGCCTAAAATATAATTTTCAATGTGTAAGGTATCACTTTGTACAACTCCGTGCCTCGATTTGTTTTACGCAGAACTTTATTGAAACTATGAATTGCTTCAACTTTTTATTCATATATTACCATCAATATTTTAGGTAAGGCACAGGCAAACATATTGCCAGAAACGTTTTGTTTCAAAGGCTATATTGCCACTGTTACGTCGACAGAACCGGGGGGTCTAGGAAGGGTCTCGAACCCTTGACATATTCCATTTGAGCTGAGAAGCTGGAAGTGGTTCGGAGTGAGTGCTTCATTCTCGGATGAGTCAAGTGCTAAATACGTAAGCGGTCGTGCATCTGGATTTGGATTCAGCTTCTGTTACTACCTTAAGGAAGGTTTCTTAGTCTGGATTCCTATGCTAGAAGTTGTCAGTTGTCAGATTGAAGGACATTTGTTTTTATGACAGTAAATCATACAGAAAATTATTTAAAAATCCTGGTAAACCACTACTGTGCAGACTATCTGCCATTATATCTATGGAAACTTAATCAAATGCGCCCTTAATATCCAGAAATACTGAAGCCAATTGCTCCTTGTGTGCAAAGGCCAGTTGTATATCAAATGAAAGCAACACTAAACAATCGTTTGTTCCTTTCCTCTTTCGGAAATCAAATTGCGTATTTGATAGCAGGTTGTTTGATTCAACCCAACGGTCAAGTCTTGATAGGATCATTTTTTCTAACAATTTCCTCAAACATGATAGCATAGAGATCGGACGGTAAGAATTGCAATCAGACGCTGGTTTCCCAGGCTTTTGAATAGCTATTACTTTAACCTGCCTCCATGCGGGTGGAACTATATTTAATTCCATAAGAGTGTTATACAGGTTAAGTAATCGTCTTTTAGCGATATCGGGGAGGTTTTTTGGAAGGTTGAATTTAATCATATCGCTTCCCGGAGCAGACATATTCGATGAAAGAAGTGCCATTGAAAATTCCAACATTGTGAATGGTTTGTCCAGAGAACCGTTACTTCGGGTAGTAAAGGGCGATACGGTCAAAATTTGGTCAATATCAACTTGACGTATTTCTTTCAATTTTGCATTTAAAAAACCTGAACACCCCTCATTTTGAAGGTGTGTGTGTAGAATGTTGCTCCTATTTTGATTTTGGAATTCACTCTTCAGTTGTCAAAATGCCGTCCAAGCAAGAAGAGCAGCGTATCAAAATTTTGCTCGCGCATCGCGAAAATCCGAGCTACTCGCACGCAAAGTTGGCAAAATCGCTAAAAGTTGCCAAATCAACCGTTACAAATGTAATTAAAGTGTTTGGGGAACGTTTGTCGACAGCCAGGAAGTCTGGATCGGGGGGAAATCGAAAACCGGAAGCCGCTGAGACGACAAAGAGAGTTGCCGGTAGTTTCAACCGAAACCCTAACCTATCTCTCCGAGATGCCGCAAATAAGCTGGGTGTATCGTCTACAACCGTGCATCGAGCCAAAAAACGAGCCGGACTATCGACTTACAAGAAGGTAGTGACTCCAAATCGCGATGATAAACAAAATACGACGGCCAAAGCGCGATCCCGGAGGCTGTACACGACGATGCTGACGAAGTTTGACTGCGTGGTAATGGACGACGAAACCTACGTCAAAGCCGACTACAAGCAGCTTCCGGGACAGGAGTTTAATACGGCAACAGGAAGGGGAAAGGTAGCAGATATTTTCAAGCACACGAAACTGTCAAAGTTCGCAAAGAAATATCTGGTTTGGCAAGCCATCTGTACCTGTGGCTTGAAAAGCAGCATTTTCATAGCTTCCGGGACTGTCAACCAAGAAATTTACGTGAAAGAGTGTTTGAATAAACACGGTTGTTCCTGAAGAAACACGGTTGTTCCGTACTGTTTTGGCCGGATTTGGCATCTTGCCATTACGGTAAAAAGGCCATGGAGTGGTACGCCGCCAACAACGTGCAGGTGGTTCCCAAGGACAAGAACCCTCCCAACACGCCAGAGCTCCGCCCAATTGAGAAATACTGGGCTATTGTCAAGCGGAACCTAAAGAAGACCAAAAAAACTGCTAAGGACGAGCAGCAGTTCAAGGCAAACTGGCTTTCTGCGGCGAAGAAGGTGGACAAGGTGGCTGTACAAAATCTGATGGCTGGGGTCAAGCGTAAGGCCCGGCAATTCGGATTTGGAAAAGCGGAAGCCTAACTGAATATTTTTCCTGAATTTTATACTAATTGAACTTGAAAAAGAAATTTAATTTGATTTTTTAAATAAACGATTTCACCGATTTACACGCGTTTTCCCTTGACCAAATTTTGACCGTATCACCCTTTATCCCGTAAATTCGGTAGTGTTGTGACAAAGTCTGGACAAACCTTTTTAGCGAAGTCGAATATCCATTGCATGGAGTATTCTTCACTCTCATTGGAGGATGAGCGATTTCGCATGTAGCGAGCCTTTCTCCAGGGCGTTGTCATTGAGGTTTTTCTAGATAGTCCCTCTATAAACGAACGCCAGTAATTGCGTTTCTTTGCTTTGAGTAAATTTTTAAGCTTTTCTTAAGCTTTAGGTACTTATCAAAAAGCTCACATGTTTCATGTCTACGATAATCTTTAAACACATCGGATTTCTCAAGATACAAGTGGGTGATCACTACCATGGGGATCATTGATTACCTTCCACAGACAATCTAATGATAGTGAACTAGAGCACAAAGATATGTCAAGTCGACTTTCCCTGACAGGAGGTTTTGCTATTCGTGTCGCTTTCGGGATCGTGATGGTCATGTTGAAATCGTCGCATAAGTCATAGAAAATACCCGCTCTGTTGTCATCGTATTGTTCGCCCCAAACAGTACCGTGGGAGTTCAGATCGCCCAGAATAAGAACTGGAAATGGAAGTAATCTAACTGAACTCTAAAGTTGATGACGGTTTATTGATGTCCTCGGTGGGACATAGACGGAAGCTATGCAAAGATCTTTATTCTTTACATTTATTTGGCAAGCGCCGATTTCAATGCTTGAGTTTATTGGGAGTGAGATTTTATAGAATGGGTAGCTTTTCGGTCCCCAAACGTACGCCACCATATGAATCATCTCGGTCCAGGCGAATAATGTTAAAATCGTGGAAGTTTAATTCATCTTCAGAAGAAAGCCATGTTTCACAGAGAGCAAATATATCACAATCAGAATTGTAAATCAAATACTTGAACGAGTCTAATTTAGGTATTAGACTACGACAGTTCCATTGTAATACGGTGATCATATCTTGATCCTCACCCGACGAATTATTCATCGAAAGATATGAATTCACCAATGAGGGGCCATGATACAGTCAATTGCTTGAAGTCGTTTCCAACTATAGGAATAAGCAGGTCAATAAGTCCTCGGAGCAGTGA
This sequence comes from Aedes koreicus, assembly GCA_024533555.2. Taxonomy (NCBI): domain Eukaryota; kingdom Metazoa; phylum Arthropoda; class Insecta; order Diptera; family Culicidae; genus Aedes; species Aedes koreicus. Next base: position 27,690 of record JAHHFK020003053.1, read on the forward strand.
AGCATCCGAAAGGCCAAGAGCATTTAAAATGTTATCCACAATGTCAAATTAATCTTATCTCGCTTGGACGGGATATTTTTCTTAGAATTGCGAGAAGACGTAGTACTTGTTTTTGGCAACCTCTTACGGTTACTGTTATTAGGTAGTGGCAGTGTTGTATAACTTCAGCTAGGAACGGATGCATCAGCTATTACCGGTTTATTCGGTTATTTAGATTGACCCCCGCTACCTCCAATTTTTTGCCAGCTTTTGAGAGCAGGTTTTATTTGTTTCCGGCGCACACCCCCCGAGAACTAATGGGCTTTTTTTACCGGGGGCGTGTACCTCCGGAAATCCACTCTCATCGGCTACGTCAGAATCCAGTTCATCGGAAGACAAAATCAAAAAAGGATTTTCATTTTGAGCGGCTGATACAGACGATGTAGACGATGCAGACGCTCCGTTTTGCGACTTCAACATTTCTGCATTCGTCTGCTTGGAGCGTTCTTTTATAGAACGTCTCACGTTACCTGTGCTTCTTGTACACGGGGCAGTTCTGCAAATCGTGGAGAGGCTCTTTGCCACAGTAAGCAGACTTTGTTGCTTCCTGTTTGTCGCATTTGCCCCAACGTTGTTGTTGTCGCAAAAAGTAGCCGTATGACCCAACTGTTTGCACTTGGTACAATTAAATACCCTTGGTACAAAAGGGCGCACTGAAAAAAAAACCTTATCAATTTCAACAAATTTTGGGAGAATTGATCCGGCGAAGGTCACTTGTAGTGAGTGCGACGGTGAATACGTCTTTTTTCCATCTACCATTGATCCTGCATGCAATTGTTTGCATTCCAGAATCTCAATGGTATACGAAGCAGAATCTGGAAGTCACCCCTTACCTTCCATAACGTCTTCACACGTCAGGCTCGCTGCCGAAACCACACCATCTATCTCCACATCTCGAGATGGGATGTAGAAGTAGTGCTCGACATTATAACCTTCGTCACCAGTAATTTCATTTGCAATTTTATACGTAGGTGCACCCGCATAACGAAAAACAATTTGCTATATAGTCAAAACTATACTTCGAATGTAAGATATATTATCACATTTTATGTTATTGGTATCGAATAGTTTAATCTCATTTTCACTATACAACCTCTACATTAACACATATTGTTAATGTATGCCATATTGTCGTTGAAAGGTTTTTTACTGTCTGCACTCGGTCTGGATTATATACCAACTTTTTGGCATAGGGTACAGAGAAAATTTTGTTCGTGAAAATTGCCATTTTTTTATGGAAACCTAACTTAACCGTCTATTCAGCATATTGTTATTTGGCCTCTTACCATCTGACATATTGTTATTATTTTATTTTCGTCAACAGATAAAAATGTTCATCCCAATGACCCTTTAAAAAATTAAATTACATACGAAAATTAACAAAACTTAACAAAGACATATACGGAAACAACGCTTATTAACATCACGGGATACATTAAAATCAAACACATTATAGCAGCTGTTGAAAACGCGGCACATGCTTTGCACAGGTTCGTGTTTTCCGTAGTTGGTCCTTGAGTGCCGGAACACGAAGAACTGTTGTAAACGGAGATTCCGTCGTCGAGTGTTGATGGTCAAGAGATCCAGTAGAACGGAACAATCAACATTCTCTTGAAGCAGATCACCAATGAAACACGCTTTGGCTACCATACGCCTACCTTCCAACAGTTCCAGGTTGATGAGCTTGCACCGACTTTCATAACTTGGCAATCTGCGAGGGTCTTGCCAGCGAAGATGTCGCAAAGCAAAGCGTATAAACCTTCGCTGAACAGCTTCGATCCTCTGGACTGCGTTTTGGTAGAAAGGGGACCAAACGATGGCACAGTATTCCAAGAAAGGGCGAACCAAAAAGCAGTATAATGCCTTCAGACAGTAAACGTCCTTGAAGTTTTTTGCGAAGCGGAACATAAATCCTAGCTGCGAAGAGGCCTTGGAAACAATATACGAAATGTGAACCTTGAACGACAGTTTGGAGTCCAGCATTACTCCCAGATACTTGACCGTTGTTTCTCGTTTCAAGCGCGTACCTCGAAGGATGTAGTCGTGAAGATACATCGCACGTTTTCGGCCGAAGGAGATAGTTGAGCATTTGGATACATTTAAGGACATTCTGTTGATTCGGCACCAGTTATCGAACACTTGCAGTTCCTGCTGAAGAAAGTGGGCGTCTTCCGGACATTTTATAACGTAGTACAGCTTCAAGTCATCTGCTTAGGATAATTTCAGGCATTTGAGGACCAAGTTCACGTCGTTCATATATAGCAGGAAAAGGAATGGGCCGAGGTGGCTACCTTGAGGAACGCCGGATGCTACCGGAAAGCTAGATGAGGCGTAATCGGCAATCTTCACGGACATAGTTCTACCAGTCAGGTATGAACGGAGCCAGTTCAACAACTGATCGTGAACCCCCATATTGCCGTATTTAGAAATGGCAATCTGATGGTTCATTTTATCGAAGGCCGCAGAGAGATCTGTGTAAATGGCGTCTACTTGATGACCGCGTTCTATTTCGCGCATGATGAACGATGTAAATACGGTTAGATTGGTCGCCGTCGAGCGCTAATAGTTCAAATAGCTTGGATACAGAGCTTAGTGCAGCAATCCCACGATAGTTGGCGACGGACCGTTTGCATCCCTTCTTGTGTATTGGGAATACAAATGACTCTTTCCAGCATTCAGGAAACTCGCCGGAAGTTACAGACAAATTGAACACCGTAGCTAGGGGCGCAGCAAGCGTGTTTAGGCAACGCGTCAGGACAATTGAAGGAATACCGTCAGGACCGCATCCAGTTGAAGTTTTCATCTGCTTCCCGGCTGAAATCACCATATCACTATGAATAGTGAAAGCAGAGCCAAATACAGACATGCGGGGAACATTGCTAGTAGCCGATTCGAGGCTCTCGGCGTCCAGAATTTCGTCGCAGAAGACACTGCTGAACTGCGTACGGAACAAGCTGGCGATATCCACGATAGTGTCAGCTTCAAGAGTGCCATCAGTCATAGTAGAGGGTAAGCCGGTTTCTTTCCGTTGTTCGTTCACAAACCGCCAGAAGCTTTTCGGGTTCGTTTTGAGACGACTCTGCAATTGAAACTGATGGGCGTTGTACAAGCTGTTATTGAGGTATTTGTAATAGTCGTTGGCGCGAGCGTAGTTTGCCCTCGTGGAATGAAAAAACTATATAGGAGGTTGTTAGTTCATAGTTGTCAACTATAAGGGTAAATGTCGTAACAATAACGGAAACGGTCGTCAACAATAAGGGAAATGATCCAGGAATGGTTTGTGATTATGCGGGCAGTGACACGCAGTTTGTTTCGGTTGACCGGATAACGACGCGTCCAATTTCTTTTTATGCCTAAAAAGTCTAGCCTTAGAATCATCCATGAAAAAACAAATTCAGGGACAAAAAAAATTAAATAAAACAAAATAAAAACAGATGATTTTTATGCATAGGGTGGTATGCAGAACGATATTTTTTTGAACCACCCTATGCAGAACAATTCACTATATGGGAGAGAGATACACAAAAAACACTAACAGATGAGGGAACAATAAAGGAAACTGTGCTACCCCTAATAAATTTCTTATGGTTATTTTGCTTAACGACCTATCCGGGTTAACATCCAAACCATATACGGTGTATTTCAACCATTCGAGTTATTGTTCGTTTAAAGTAAATTTTTATTAGGGACTTGCTCTTACGCCTTTGCCGGTCTGGCACTTTCTGCTGTTGTTCACAAACAAAGCACCGCTTGCTGACTGGCAGTGGATGGAGCAATGACCTTCCCTGCTGCGATGATGCTTATGGGGTTACACTGTTTCCCTCGGGTATTTAACGAGGGTACTGGCTGGACTATCCGTCGGACTCGGCCGGGAATGTCTTCTTCCCTAAAGGAACGCCCGGCTGGATATCGGCGGTTCAAACAGTGCACTAATTTTATTCACCGCGTGGTTGATAGCGGGTTGGAAAAAAAGAGGTAGTGCGGAGTGCGAAAAACTTATCACCGCCTATTTTTTTTCTGCTTGAGTGATAAAGCTTGTTGTTGATTTTGATAGTGATATAGGGTTTGCATTATTTGGATCTTGGCGTAAGCTTGTGTCGCTTTTGAAATGCATCTCTGGTGTAATTTATAAAGACGAAATTAGTGTGCATCTGACCAACGAGACTCGCGAGAACGATTTGATTTTCGAGCTCGCTGATCAAGCTCGCGCGTGGACAAGAAATTTGTTTGCATCTGGCATCGAATGCTTATTTAAATGTCAGCAAACAGAGCGCAGTGTAAACCAATAAATGAATTACATCTCAGCATTGCTATTAAGAATATGCAGTTCCTTAATTATCGATATCTGTGAGTTCAAGATGTGCTATGTTTTCTAGCGAGTTTTGGGCTGTACATAATATGAACTATGTCCAAACATTTTGAAAAAGTGATATTCTATGGTATATTTCTATAGACACTAGATGTTCCTGTAAATCTTTGAATTGATAAAGTGACCAACATACAAAGCACGTGTTTGTTCGATTCATTTGTAGCGTAAAAGAGTAGTTAACTAAAAAGAATTTTAAAAATTTAAAGAAAGCATCAATTTTCTCTTAACTTATCTTGAATTATCTATATAACCTAAACAATTTAGTGACTACTTTAAATGTAAATCATGTAAAATGTCAAAATAGTATATAATAGATCTATCTCTACTTCTATTTCACCTACATTTGACTTACCTTTTGCATCATATTCATGAAGCGAACTAGACGATTAGGAGATGCGAGACCACCTTCCGTACAAAGTATATTCGACCGAAACGTCAATTTTAATGTAGGACTATGTTTCTCTTTTCTATACTGGGTGTCATTTCAAAATTTTGAAAAATGAGAGCGTTTCGTAAAAGTGAAAGGTTTTTGAATGCCAATAATTCTCGTTTGGCTGAACAGAATTACTTCATTTATATACCATTTGATCAGAAAATGTTACAAATGTTTTGGATCAAAATTTCAATTAAGTGCTATTAGTATAAGTAGTTCACTTTTTTACATAAAAATGGCCTACTTTTGCTCCCATACAAATCTGCATATGAACACAGGTTGAAAATATGGTTTTTTCTTCTCGGGTCCTCAAAAACCGGTAACAAATGGTTCAAATTGTTTTCTTCTTTTTATTTCATTCAGTTTCATTCCATGTTTGCTACAGCAATAGCCACACCCCTCAGCTGCAAAATTATTTTGCATTGTTGCCGGTGTCTGGTTTTATAACTGCCTGTCCCCTCTTATGAAATTTGCTTCGTACTGCATTCTCGTGTCTCTCTTCTTTGTAGGCAATGCTATCAACACAAGTATAAAGCACTCAATTTGAAGCAAAAGGATTTCATTGGGATAGTCAAGTTCGATTGAGCGGCACGTACGGTTGTGTTTTTCGCTCTCTCGTTACGATTTTTTTTGACGTAGACTACGTCTTACGGGAAGGGTAGGGTGTCAATTGAAAATCTAAAAATCAGCGACCGTCACGAAATATCGTTACAAATTAAACGCTAATAACTTAATAAATGCTGAATAGATTTTCATGATGTTTACATCAATCGATTGGAAATTTTCCCGCGCATCAATTCAACTATCAAACATTATCCGTTAACAATTTCAAACTATTGAAAATAACCAAAATATGAGGTGATGTCTGATAATGCCGATTTTTAAGAGTAAATTTACTAAATGCACTCAATTTTACTATCACAGATTTCAAATGTAAGCAAGGGAGGTCTCATATGCAGCAGTGAACGATATAAAACGGGTACACCTTCGCAAATTTTCTCATTCGTGATGCAGTACTGAAGCTGTGCGGAGCATCGAGCCAGTATGGATTGGCAGCTGGTGCCGGGCGATAGCATGTACCCTGGAGGGTGCATTAGCTTCATTCAGCGGAGCGGCAAGACGCCAATTTGGATCTGGCAACTGGCTGTGGCAAGCACCATAGAAAGTGCACTGGTGACCTACCAATTGGTCAGGTAGCTAATTGAGCTGCAGTCTGTTGTTACCAAGCCGTTGGCTAGGCAACCGTTGCTAGGCAGCCATACATTATGCTGTGGTGTGCTAGGCAGTCGGTTGCTTGGGCATATAATGTCTTTGTAGCCAGCTGGTGGGTGCAACCACGAGGAGCGAAATAAGGTGCTTATGTGTGTGTGATATTTGGTAGACATCTTTTGTTAAGGCGCAAATGCGGACCATTTCAAATCCGTCCTTTTCAGGACGACCAATTTAATTTTGAGAGAGTTTGTTTGATTTGAATGTTTGGTTCTTACCGATTGGCTGACAGCGGTGGCTAAAACAATATATGTTTTCTCTTTGTTGCACACCTTGAGCATTTTGTACAATTTACAAATGGTTACCGTCACGAAAAATTTAAACACCGGACGCTAAGAATTCGATTGTTTCTTGATTGATTTATTTTTGAGACTGCTCTAATCAAGAAATTTATACGATTGCCATTCTATTTACTCAGGTATATAAAGTTTTACAAATAAAAGATTAATACATTTTGCATATATATTCATCAATCGGTGTATGATATTCGCAATCTATATATATACTTATTTCTGTATTATATTCTATATTTGAAATATATTGTAAAAACCTAATACTTTATTGATTTAAAACATAACTGGGATGGGAGGGTGCATCAGGGCATCATTGAAGTGGCAATTGGACAATGGAGTGGACGGCCAACCGGAGTCTAGGAGGGGATGTGTCTATCATTTATGATTGGTACATTCCACTCCAACAGTTGTAATGAATTTGACGCGCCTTTCTTAAACAAACCATCTAGTTGAAAGCTTAACTGAATTGCGTATTTTGTTATTCGTTTTATAGGATTATATTGCTGGAAGGAGATTCTCTTATTCCCGCAGGTTTCCGCGTAAGTGTGTCTGCTTACGGGCCTGCCCAACCCTTTTTGGCCCTTCATACAGCGATATGTTGAATTTAGAACGGTAACAAAGCATGATCTTTCTGTTAAGTGGAACCGCATGCAGGGCAAGGCCCACGCTAGGATGGTGGCTTCCTACATACATACATACATACATATTCATCAATCGGTGTATGAAAATTTTAAAGAATGTTGCGTTCTGGCATGTTTTGAGAAATTCCCTATCACGGACAATCTTTTGATTCTCGAACATGCACATTTTAATGAGTACTGTTATGAATAGTTATTCTGTTGTGTTAACGATTCGCGTTGGATAGCGTTTTACTTCTAGGAAGAAATAAGTTTTGAGAAACTGTGAAAGGGTGAATAAGTGCAATGCCTATTCATTTGATGCCAACCGTTTGCGCAAATTTCGGAAGCGCGTTAAGATCGAACATTCGAAAAATCCTCCGAACTGCCCATGTAGCGATGCCGAGCGAACTCGAGGTTATCGGGCGAAACTGGAAGCAACCAGAGGTAATGCGTTGCTAACTACTTGTCGGAAAGCTAGAGAAGGGCCTTAAACTCGAGGTGGGAAATAAAATCAAGTGGTCAACCAACTTGACAAAGTGCAAATACTTTTCAAATGCTTTCTAAAGATGATGTACAATAGATTTTTGCTAACATACTTACTATCTAATGCTGGTCTAACGATCTTTGAGGACAAACATCAACGCTATTTTGATCAGACTAGGCCTTACGGCAAAGGTAGAGGTCAAATCAACAAATAAAAATAACTGGAACAGTGTGAACTCCTAAAGCTTTATCATTTATCGATAGATTTTCGAGATTACGCGATATGGATAATGGTCTCCAGCTGATCGATCATATCAACACAATCACTACAGGCAGCACAATTGTTGCCCTTTCATCATACTAACATTCAAACCAAACGTCCTTTTCCACGGCTGCCACATAATTTCTAAGAAGCGAATCATAGCATGTTCTAATATACTTTCTCACTTATTTATGCTAACCCAACGTCCCATTAGAACAGTACATTACGAAATTAATCAAACGGGTTAACGTAGTCTACGTCAACCGGTCGTGTGTTAAACACAACCCCACTGATAGAAGCATTATTGGCGAAGACTACGTTTGGCAAACTAAGGGCACTTTTAGTGGTGGTCTATTTTTAGACCTACTTTATACATGATTGTGATCAGCAAAAGCTACATAAATACAACATATATAAATGATCTTTGTTTTCGTTCCACCGATGATGTAATTTAATTTCTATGCTGTCAAAAAAAAAATGTTCAAAATGATGATGTTGGTCTAGCCACATACTCCCACAAAGGTTTGAGCCGGAAAATTTAACTTAAAGACAATTTATAATCGAAAAACTATTTCATCAGATTTCCATCAAAAACAAAAACAATCTTATTTCATTGTAAGACATGAAGTCTTGGCTGACTTTCCATACCTATACAGTAAAATAATAAATTCAAAATGCCATAAATTTCCACTTGAAAATTTTGAAGGCATAGCCTAGTGATCAAAACGTCCGACAAAACCAAGGAAATTTCTAGTAAATAATACTCCGCAACGAAAGTTCCTAACTATGGGCAACAACTGCATTTTTAAGAGATATCTGACATTCATCTAGATGACTAACTACTGATCAATAGAATCTCTCAAACAGCATAAGCTTTCAATTTTTTAAATGAATACAAAACAGTCATCCATTTCTTTTTACGAGCACTCAAACTTGTGTGGACTGAACACTTCCTTGTGTGTTCAAAATGCAGCTTTGACTTTTGGAATACATCGTCTCTTGAAATCTGTTAGTGGTGCTGCATGTTTAATGTAGTCAAGCATCGATTTCATTTTTATGACTTCTGAAATTCTCCACTTTATTTCGTGAGTACGAAATGTTTACATTCTTGTTACATTCAGTAAAATCCAGTACGAATCAAGTGGAAGTGCGCAAGAGCATTTTGTACGAACGGCAACGAAATTCTAATTTATCAGTACGCGATCTTGCCAAGAACTAAAACTATCCCAGAAAAGTACTGTGTTTTGTGTTTGCAAATCATTTGACCAGCGCTTGACTGTGGATCGGAAGGTTGGAAGTGGAACAAATCGAAAAGCAAGCTTCCGACATATTGACAAGGCTTTGTGCGCAAATTACGTAACGCATGAAGGGGTGGGAGGGGGGTCGAGCAACCGTTACTTATTGTGACATATGGGGGAGAGGGGGGGGGTTTTAAAATCGTTACAATAAACAAAATAACCAATTTGAAAAAAAAAACCAAAAGTGAATACTAGTTAAGAACTATCCCTCAAAATTCTGGGAAAAACCCACTTTCAATACGTCAAACGAAAGCTTTCAATGCATATTTTGAAAGAAAAATATCGAAACTGAGCCAAAACTTTGTTTTTGTATTATTATTCACGTTCGCCATAATTGTACCACTGCACCAATTATCGCCATAGTTTCCTGGTTCACTTTGATGGACAATCGCATGTGTTTCTTATGGGAGTGGCGATAATAGAAACTCTTTAAGGCCAAGTGGTGCAAGAAATCTGAAATTTTAAGGAAAATGGATTATGTCTATCTTTTGATTTCAAGCCAAATTCTAAAGCTTTGATAAATGGAGACGTACTATTTAAATATGATCAACTAAACGAAATGTAAATATTGTTGTTTCTAAAAGCGCTGCAAAGGAGGCTTCTATTGGAAACAAAAAACACTTATTGTTGAATAAAAAAATAAGGTTTTTGGAAGCAATGCACTTTTGCATTGACTCGACCTAAGCGGTGGAATTTTTTTTTTTTTTTTATCTGGATTATCGAGATTTTCAGCCTCGGGCTGGTTCATCTCCCGTCGTAGTCACTCAAATACCTCTTTTGGGTATTTTCGTAACTTGTCCGGGGGTGAGATTCGAACTCGTGACTCTGGCGTGAGAGGTACGGATGTTAACCACTACGCCGGGGTCGCCCCCAGCGGTGGAATTGTAACAAAAAAAAAATTAAATATATTGTTATTTATATTAAAACCATTGAAATAATATTAAATTTTATTTATTTTTCAAAAGATTATATTATGGAAATTCAAATAAAATAAAAAGTAGTACACTCAATAGCAAAAGAAAAACCGAGCAAAATTGTGCTTCCAAAAAACGTCACGTTCAAACTCCTGTAACTTTGTCTATTATAAACATTTTTGACTGAATTTTTGACAGCCCTATAACTAATGTATTAACCTCATGTGAACAAAATTTCATGTTCGTATGGTTAATAAATTTGAAGATTTGATAACATATGTAAAAAAAGTCATTTTTGGACATACCAATTTCTAAAATACGTACTTCTGTGAAAAATTTAGGTAGCGTAATAAAAATTTCACCATAGCCTAAAAAAGTATAGGAAATAAATTTGAACTGTTTCCATCAAGTGGCGTTAAATTTGATGCACCAACATGAGTATTTCCATTTTTCAAACGGTATTGACCATGGTGAAATATCGGTGCAAAAAAAGAGCCGAGGCTAAGTTACTTTAATGAAATAAGTGGACTGATGTTTGCAATCTTTATCAATTTTAAGTTACACAAATAAAATTATTGAACTGATGTCTGGATACTACAATTTTGAATCAAATGAGAAATAGGGGGGGGGGGGTCCGTGAGCGTTACGTAATTAATGGGGGGAGGAGTCTGGTCACGTGTTACTCATTGTTACATAGGGGGGAGGGGGTCCAAAATCCCGTTTTTTTGCGTTACGTAATTTGTGCACAAAGCCCAAGAAGGTGGTAGCCATTATTGAGAAAAATCCCAATCTTTCTTTGCGAAATGTGGCTCGCTAAGTGGGAAAGTCAAAAAGATACGTACAAAAAGTTAAGCAGAGGCAAGGACTGAACGCGTACAAAGTGAAATGGGTACCCAACCGTGGTGACAAGCAAAATTTCACTGCGAAAAGTCAAGATAAGGAGCTTTACATCATTTTTTGCAATCATAATGGACGACGAAACATACGTACTCGAAGACTTTAAACTGCTTCCGGGTCTGGCTTTTTACACCGCAACGAAAAAGAACCCCGTTGCCGAGTGTTTCCTGACAAATAAGATGTCCAAATTCCCGAAGAAGTATTTGTTTTGACAGGCCATATGTAGTTGTGGTCGAAAATCTAAAAGTTTCGTCTCTACCGGCCCTACACATAAAGATGTGTACGAGAAAGAATGTCTGCAAACGCGGTTGCCAGAAATCCACGACTCTCCAGCTCTGCTCTGGCCTGATTCGGCCTCTTGTTATTATGCGAAACTCGTCCTGAAATGGTATAAAGTACAAAAGGTCAAATACGTGCCAAAAACAGCCAATCCACCAAACTGTCCAGAACTTCGCCCAATAGAGAAATACTGGGTTCTAGTTAAGTGGAAACTCTTCGAAACTAAGAAGAAAGCAAATGGTACCGATAATTTCAAGAGAATATGGAGAATCGTCACGGCGGGCGTTTGTGAGGATACCGTACGAAACCTGATGGCGAGTGTACCACAGAAAGTTCGAGAATTTTACAGAAAGAAGGATTAACATCTTAATCAACTGTTTCTTTTGTGGATATAACTCTAGTATTGTGAAATAAACAATCAGGTTAAAAAAATTCGGTTGTGTTGAATTATGTGCTTTTTTTGCTGCTATTATTTTGGTGTCCGATTTAACGTGGACAGGTTTTACATTAAAAATGAATACCAATGTCTAATACACAACTCTCTGCTTCCCCGTGGCTGTTGGTAGAGCATCTTATTAGAAAGAGCAGAAAATTAATATATTACATCTCGAAATCAAACGCATTTTCTTATTTTGCAAATGCTGTTATCTCGATATTTGTGGCTGATCAGCTTTAAACAAAATGTACGGGCAAAAATCTACGTGGAGAGACATGATTGATATGTACAATTGTATTTTCTGGCAATAGTCAACACTTTTTACAATCGAAGAAGAGAATACCATACTTTTTGGCTATTTTTTTGATGACATTGTCAATATGAGAGTCAAATTTTAATCTTTCTTAAAAAATGCCAAAATATTTGATCTCATACACGCGATCAATTGTTTCATCGTCAATTTTAACAGAGATGTCTTCTACTGGATTCTGAAAAATTACCATGATTTTAGTTTTGCTTATGTTCATTTTTAACTGTTTGTTCTTCAACCATCGATTTAGAGAACGTCAATCTGCATTCAAATGTGAAACGGTCTAATTAAAGCTAAGCTGCAACGGATAACACGATATCAGAAGAAAAAAGGCTAGTATCAAAAAATTTCAAGACTCGTCGCAAGCCATACATGCCAAGCCATAAAATGGGCCTTTATACACTCCCTTGTTAAAGCAAAGGCAGTTTTCCACAAAAACAGATTTATTAAAAGCAGTCCGCTGAGTTCATTCAGACAAAATAGCTTTCGAATCATCTAATGCAGAACCCGAGAATCAAAAGCGCATGATTGTTTCTTTTTGCAAGAGAAATCGTTTTAAAAGCGCTTTTCAAATCCAAAACAAACAACAACAATTATATCTTTACGCTTTACGTTTTCTTTACATTTTGCAAACACTAAATTTAACGCTGTGTCACAAGAATACCAGAGCTTAAAAATCTCACATTCAAATCTCAAAATGCACCCTGACTGAGACAATATATTTTTCATCACATGCTGCCTCTAGCGAACATGAAGTTAACACAAATTTGCCTACATGAATCTGTAGTGCAAGGTGAATCATCTAGTTTTTTGCTGCTTTACTTTCATCATTCATTCGTTCCAGAAAGCAGTGAATGTAAATAAGCGCAAACAACTCATTCAATTTCAACGTTCTACCGTGAAGAAGAAAGAACAGTCCTTCATTTGAAGAATCGATTAAGTGACAAAACCAACGTATTTTGCTTGCACGTATTTGCAGCAACTTCTTGAATCGATCCTGCAACTTGCCTTTTCCCGATCTCGAACCACAAACTCTGTAGCGATTTCGACCATAGATCGTTTGCTACAGCTTCGTCTTTTGGATTTCCTTGTCTTCTGCCAGGTATTTATAATTAAAAAAATAAAGTCTTGCAGCAGACAAATTCGCTCACGAACGCGAAAATGAATGACTGGATACCAGAACATTCAGTCAAGCAATCAAAACTTCTTGACGCTTGAATAGCCAGATCAGTGCTTTGCTGTGGTGTGAATGAGTTGTGTAGAACACAGGTACAATGGAATGACTGAACACGGCAAAACAAGTAGACAAAGCATGTGTTGTTTGACTGATAGAACGAAATGAAGATAGAGAAAATAGTGCACACTGAATATTTTTTTTACTCGTCGTTCACGACGGCAGTCCAATTTTTCGAGCTCTGGTTAAACGATTTTCATATCGTTTGCACTAATCGATTGGAAATAATTCTACGTATCAGTTTTAGTAATCAAGTTAATTGATTTTTAACATTAACTTATTAAAAATAACGTAAATGTAAGGTGATGTCTTATAATTTATAATTTCGATTCGCAGAGTAAATTAACCAAATTTCCTAACACAGTTTTCAAATCTAAGCAAGAGACGTCTCCCATCGTCTTCTTCTTATTATTATTTGTTCTCGAGAGGTAGATTCTGTTTCACGCTAGTGTTTGGCGAAACATCTGATTCCCCTCCCCTTTTAATGAATTTGATTCACATGGCTTTAGTTGATACCCCCTTTTGTTCATGCAATGGTACCCGATGCCATGATAAAAGGCACATTTCCGAACAAATGCCTCATTCGTTCGGCAGCATTGGAGCTGCGCGGATCTCCCGGTGGGAGGAAAAGCTAGGCAGCACCCAGCAGCATCGCTCGGTACCCAGCAGTGCCCAGCAATGCCCAGCTTGTAGCAGCAGCTGGCGGTCGGTACCCAGCAGTAGCCAGCAGTGCCCAGCTGGTCATGACATAAAAAGCAGCTGACGATGGCAGTACATACAGTGGATTCCTGTCAAATATTCAGGCCATACATACAAATTTCGATCGCGTTCCCCCGACAATTGATGAAACCCCGCCCTTTTCAGGGCGAACAAAACATTTTGCCTAATTAAAGAGTTCGATTTATTAATATCTTATGAGCTAACCGATTTATGAAAATAGCATTACAACGCACCGTCTCAACATGGCCGAGCCGCGTCTATCGATATGTAAATCCTGATTTTCTTAGGGTGGTTTCCTTCCAATTATTCAGGCCATACTGCTACTTGAAAATACCGAGAAGCAAATTTGATCGCGTACCATGTTCCCCCCGACAATTAATACAACCCGTTTTTTTCAGGGCGACCAAAACGATTTTCCCAATTGAAGAGTTTGTCATTCCAGTTCGATCAAGCGACACGTACGGTCATGTTTTTCGCTCTCTCGTAAAAAAAGTTTTTTCCCCGTGTTTCCCCCTCGCCCGCTTTCTCGCGATTGCGTGTCCGGCTCGCGATTTATCACCTGCGCTTACTCATCTTCTGGTGGTGGCAAGCTAGAAGACAGCGCTGCAAAGTTTTGCAAATTTTTCTGTTCGACCTGTTGCCGTGGCAATGGGTCGAAAAATCAACACGTGGTGACATGACGCCAGTGACATCCGCTCCTGAAACCATTCCGAAACCAAGCAGCTCCAAGCGGCTGTGCCACGATGACGCCTGTCCAGCGGGCTCTAACGTTCGACAATTAGCGAGCAATCAATTTACCATAAACCCGGTATAGGAGATGCCAAAGAAGATTAAAGTCCCCCCGCTTTTCACCACATCAAAGCACATTGCTGCACTCAGGACCGAGCTTTCAGCCATCCAAATTTATCCGCTCTACAAGCTGTGCAGTACGGGCACCAAAATTATGTGCTCGACGGAGGCTGACTACCGTGCTGTTGGCGCTCACCTCGTGGCTAAACAACATGAGTTCTATACTCACGACGTACCCGGAAGCAAGCCGATGAAGGTGATTCTGCGCGGCCTTTCGGAACTCACTCCGGAGGCTATCTTCGCCGAGCTGCAAGCGATGGCACTGAAGCCTCAGAAAGTGTTTCCCATAAGACGCCAGCAACAGGGAAATTATCGGGACCAACTCTATCTGGTCCATCTTGAGAAGGGTTCCATCACGATGGCGGACCTGATGAAAACGCGGGCCCTATTCAACATTATCGTCGAGTGGGACCGGTATCGCTCGAAGCAGCACGACGTGACGCAGTGTGGCAACTGCCTTGCGTTCGGCCACGGAACTCGAAACTGCCACATGAAACCGCGGTGTGGCAAGTGTGCCGGAGCACACGCCACCAAGGATTGTGCCCCGATGGACGAAGGTGCCCCACTGAAGTGCGCCAACTGTGGCGCAAATCATGAGAGCAGCAATCGAGCCTGCCCCAAACGTGCGGAGTTTCTGGCGATCCGCAAGCAGGCATCCAACAAGTCCCGGCTTGGTCAACGCCGTCCGCCACCTCCGATGAACGAGGAGAATTTCCCGACGCTTCGGTACCAAGTGCCAAACCTACCGCCGATCCCACTAAATCACCGCCATGCAAACCGCCAGTCAGCTTCCATTCAGCATCGATTCGTGACAGCCGCCGCCGCCCCCACGCCGGCTCCTCCTCCAGGCTGGGCCAGTTTCAATACCTTCACGCAACCACCCGTCGATGGACAACTCTACGACTCGGAACAAATGGTCGAGTTCGTCCAAGAACTCTACCGCCAACTACATTCCTGCCGCTCGAAGGAGGAACAGCTCAAAGCCGCCACATCCGTGACGATGAAATTTATTTTCAAATATGGACCATAATCGCACCATCAGCATCCTCAATTGGAATGCTTGTTCCATCCGGAACAAAACAGTTGAGCTCGGTGACTTCCTTAACAGGAAGGCCATCGACATCGCCATCTTCACCGAGACACATCTTAAGCCGGAATTTAGCATTTTCATCCCCGGATACCGGATTGTGCGACTTGATCGTAGCGGCTCTAGTGGAGGAGGAGTTGTGATCGCCCTGCGCTACAACATCAACTGCCATCTGCTTCCGAGTTTTCAACTGCAGTCTATCGAAGCCATCGGAGTCGAGGTAGAAACTGCCGTCGGCCCTATCATCATCATCGCGGCCTATTGTCCCAAGCATGCCAACACCGCTAACGGAACAACAACGGTCCTACGGAACGACATTCGCAAGCTAACTCGGAGGCAAGGACAGTTTATCATCGCCGGCGACCTAAATGTGAAACATGAAACCTGGGGGAACACCCGGCGCAACCGGAACGGAATAATTCTGCAGGAAGACCTGGAAGAGGGCCATTACACCGTCCTGGGCCCGGATACTCCCACCCGGTTGAGCAGATCCGGGGTCCATTCGACAATCGACATCTTCCTCACCAACATGGGGAACAACATCGCCCAGCCGGTAGTACACCAGGAGCTCAGCTCGGACCACTATCCAGTGGTGGCCGAAGTTGGGTCCTCGGTTAACCGGCATCGGATCACCAGACGGAACTACCATCGTGCCAGTTGGGAGAAGTTCCGACAACACGTTGACGACAACATCGATTTCGATATGCACCTCGAGTCGGTTGATGACATCGAACGGCAGCTGCAGAGCATCGAGCAAGCGATCTCCCAGGCCCGGGAGCAACATGTCCCAGTGATAGATCAGGTGAGCAACTCTGTACCCATTGATAGACCCACTAAAGAACTGATTCAATTGCGCAACGCCATCCGAAGGCAATACCAGCGAACTGGTCTGCCTACCTTAAAAAGTCATTGCAATCGGATAACAAAAATTATTAAGGCCAGAATGGTGGACCTCAGAAATAACAATTTTTCCGACAAGATCCGCTCTCTCCCAGATTGTGCAAAGCCGTTCTGGAAATTGACAAAAATTTTGAAAACTAAGCCAAGGCCCATTCCACCGTTGATTCCACTAGACAGCAATGGATCCAAGGATCGCTTGATAACTCCTGCAGAGAAGGCTGGTGAGATAGGTCAACACTTCGTCAGCTCCCACAATCTTGGACAAAACATCGTCAGTCCACACGAAGCTGCCGTTAGTGAGCTTGAAAACAACATCCATCTAAGTCACAACGACTTCTTGGAAGAGTTGGAGATCTCAGCTGACGAATTGTTGACCTATATCAAAGCGTCTAAGAACATGAAGGCCCCAGGTTTAGATACAATCATGAACTTGGAGCTCAAGCAATTGAGCCCCCAGTTCTACGTAACCATCTGGCGTTGATTTTCAACCAATGTCTGCGACTTAGCTACTTCCCCTCGTGTTGGAAGTCAGCTAAAGTCATCCCCATCCAGAAACCTGGGAAAGATCCTTCATGTTCCAAGAGCTATAGGCCAATTTTGTGGGTTGTGGTAAGTAGGTACCGGTGCATTGCATGAAGTGAGGGGTGCGGGGAAAAAAAAGTTCTGGAGGGGTAGAAGGGTGTTGTTGTGTTTGGGACAGAGGGAAACATCAGCCTTCTCTCCAGATTATCCAAGCTGTTTGAGAAAGCGATGTACCGTCGGCTTCTTTCATCTTCCGACGAGATGAACGTCTTGCTCGACGTACAATTTGGCTTTCGACGTGGTCGTTCAACAATTCACCAACATAATCGAGTCATTAACGTTCTCAGACGGAACAAGTCTGTTTCTACATAATCTGCCATGGCACTTCTCGATATCGAGAAGGCCTTTGATGGCCTGGTGTACAAGCTAAAACAATACAATCTTCCCATCTTCCTGGTGAAGATAATTAAAAATTAACTGTCGGACAGGACATTCCGTGTTTCGCTGCATGGTGCAGTTTCCGATGCGCAAGAGATCTCCGCCGGCGTTCCGCAGGGAAGTATACTAGGTCCACTTCTGTTCAACCTTTTCACCTCGGACATACCCCCGCTCCCTGAAAATGGAACTCTGTCGTTGTTTGCCAATGATACCGCAGTCGTCCACAATGGTAGGGTAACAAGAGCGCTTACAGCGAAACTGCAGCGAAGCCTGAATGTCCTGTCAGAATACTTCACTGAATGGAAGATCTGTATCAACGCAGCAAAGACCCAGGTCATCCTATTCCCACACTCCAACTCTCCCAAACTTGTTCCGCCTGAGGATTGTAAAATTAGCCTAAACAACACAACGGTGGAATGGGCCAAATCAGCTGTCTATCTTGGCGTTACCATAGACAGCAAGCTTATTTTCAGGGAGCAGGTTGACAAAACTGTCACAAAGTGTAACGTTCTGTTGAAGCTACTGTACCCATTGACCAACAGAAGGTCTACATTATCCCTAAAAAACAAGCTTGCTGTCTACAAGCAAATCATACTTCCAATTATCGAGTACGGCATGCCAATCTGGGAGAGTTGCGCAAAAACACATCACCTGAAGCTTCAGCGTGTTCAAAATAAGTTCCTCAGGATGATCCTGAACACCCCTTCGAGGACAAAACATCTGAGGTCCACCGTCTGGCCGAGATAAAAATGCTCGACGATCGCTATAGTGTGTCTATCAATCTGTACAGGGTACACTGCCTGACATCGAATCACCAGATCATACGGAATCTGATTCCCCACCCCTAGGATTTTCAAATTGTAGTTGTAGTTGTATGTTCCATATTTTCAATTCACATGATTTTTTTTTTTAATTATATGTGTTTAACATCGCATAGACAACACGTAACACTATAAAGCGCTACATACTAGAGGGGAGACAACTTTAATTTTCGCATTAAATCGTATTATGATACCAAGATCAAAATATTAATCTAGACTATAATGTGATTTAGAGTAAATTCGTTTTGGAGTGCACATGTTGGTTTGACAGTCTATACATTGTTAATAAAATCATAGCATTCTATTGACAGTTTATGATATTATAATACCGTATAATGATATTATAATTCTATTATTTTCACTAATATTCATAGTGTTGGCATTAAAATTAATGCAGGATTAAGTTGTCTCCACCCTTGGCTACATATATTAATTCAACAGTTTTGAAAACAATAAATACTTAAAGTAAAACCTTTCGGAGTTGTGTCTGTCCAAAGTTGTACGAACTTTATTTTACTTTGCCCGATATAAGCAAGGGTAAACTAACCATTGAAACCATTTATCGTACTAACTAATAAAGTTGTTTTCAGCAAATAGCCCCGTTGCAATTATTGGTTCAAATCAGAAAAATAAACAACGAGCTAATGTTGCCGTACATATGGAATGTAGAATTAAGGCCTGAACGTAATGATAGCGAAACGGCAACGGCAGCGGAACAGCCCGATCTTGATAAACCTGGCTTGTCGAATAGAGAACTGGTTGGATCCAACCCGATTCCAATTGGATGAATGGATGTCATTTACGACAACTGTCAAACTTGCCGTTGTCGTTCTGTTTCCGTCCACATTACGTTTGGGCCTTTAAGATGGTACAATATTTTACAATATTTGAGTTATTCTTACCTATTTTAATGCATCTCTGAGAAGTATATTAGAAACCGATATAAATTGGACGGCTTACGTTTTGGAATGACAACATCTACCCATTCGACAACCAACCATCACAGCACTGGACCATTGTCTGTACTACTCGGACCATAAACAACAGACGACAAAATACCAAACGGCCCTTTTCAGGGCTACTTAAGGAGTTCACAAAGTTGAATTCAAGATTTTCATACACAGTATTAACGCTCCTAAAACACCTAAAGACTAATATTATATGCTTTTCTTCCATGGAACAGAACCAACAACAACGACCACCCATTCGACTGTCTACCAAATCATCATCTGGTACTCGACAATTATCGGTTCTACTCGGATCGCACTCCAGGAACAGCGAATAACTGAATACCAAACGACCCTTTTTAGGGCCACTTCAAGAGTTATAAAGAGTTGACTATATTAATTTTCGTGGAAAACTAAAACTAATAACAGATGGTCTGATTAGTCTTTAGACTGAACAAAATATAGTAGATATTTATTAATTCTATTTCAATTCCTCCACATCAACAAGCAGTCCTACGTCGACTTTGCAGATATGTCACTGACATATCTCACACTTTCGTTTTTCCAAACTTTGTAGCACGTGACTCATTTGCAACAGTCTCTTTGGATAAAATGAAAATAATTTTTGTACTACTCTTGCATTATACGCAAAGAGGGATTTTTTTAAAAAAATGAAAAGCAATAATATCTAATCATATTTAGTTGCAGCAACTTGATTGTGACTTATTTGAGTCACATTGAAGTTTCTGTCAGTGGTTAAAGATCGTGAATCAGCCCATAAACAACCGAGATATGGCTATTTCCGTAAAATGTAGTTTTTTACCCAATTGTCTGACAATTTTTATGTTGAAAAACCTTCTTAATTTATCTGTAACTCTGCGTACCCTTAACCAAATTAGATGCAACTTTTTTTCCATACGATCAAAAATTTATCCTAGTTTTTGGAAGAGTAGCGGACATTTCGTTATTTTCCGTAGTTCCGGATTCATTATCGGGAATCGTGAAGGAAGTACCTTACCAGTGTAATGGCCAGAGTTAGAACTGTATCAAACCTGGCTTGCGACATATCAAACTTCGTGATTTTACAAACCAATACCACTGGTAGTTAACCTGAGAGTACTCTTTCACATTGGTCACACCCGGTGACGTTCCAGATTCCGGGTTCCCCCAGGAAGTGGCAGATTTCGAAGTGATGTCAAACCCTGGCTTGCGACACATCAAACTTCATGATTTTACAAAACAATACCTTAACTAAAAATAACTCAAAATTAATAATAAAATTAATTGAAAAATAACTCAAAATTAATTTGGCGTACGGAACCATCGACCTGGCGGAATAGAACTCAAATTGGGTGTTATTTTTTATCCGTGTACATGTTTGCATAGAAGAAGACAAAAGGTGACAGGATTGAGTGCTTGCGCATGGGACAAACCAAGGTTAAGTGCTGAAGTGTGCAGTTCGAAATGCCATTAGAGCTTACGGAATTTCAACGGGGCCGTATAGTCGGTGCTCGAGAAGCCGGTGCTTCGATCGCTGAAACATGCAAACTGGTTGGTGTTGCCAGGGCCACAGTTTGCCGGATAATGTCGGAATATAGAAAACATGAAAACATCGCCTGGTAAAAGTAGCTGTGGACGGAAGCAGAAGATGGATGACCGGCAGCAACGTTCGTTGAAGCGCATAGTCAAACAGACAGACGCATTAGTGCTGTTAAAGCAACTGCTGCTTTGAACAATGCGCTTCAAGAACCAGTTTCTACATCAACTGTCCGAAGGGAGCTGCACGACATGAATCTTTACGCCTGTGCGGCCATTTTTAAACCGCTAATAAAACCGCAAAACGCGGTAAACAGAAGCGCTCGTGCGGCCATTTCTAAACCGCTAATAAAACCGCAAAACGCGGTAAACAGGAAGCGCAAGGGGCAAGGATCATAAGGAATGGACGCCAGATCAATGGAACCAAGTTGTGTGGTCGGACGAATCATCTTTTACCTTGTTTCCAACTACTGAGGCTCGAGTGTACTTATGGCGTACCCCTGGAGAACCCTACAACCCTGGCCGCCTTTTGCCAACCGTTAAACATGGCGGGGGTCAGTTATGGTATGGGGTGCAATATCGTGGCATTCCTCTTGGGCCCTTAGTTGCTATGAAGGGAAAAATAAAGGCCAAAGATTATCAAGAAATATTGGATGACCAGGTATTTTTAGAAAACCTTCACAATATACTTAAAAAACATGTGGGGACGACCGACCAATCATCAGTTCTCGCTGTGCATCCGTATGCGACAGACGTGTTCGGCGAGCACGGTGGTAGAAAACGCCGCCCGTGAACACAACAAGACCAGACCAAGAAGAATCATCCACGTCACCTGCAGCTAGTCATCCGCAACGACGAGGAGCTGAACAAACTTTTCTCCGGTGTGACCATTTCACAGAGTGGTGTCCTGCAGCCCAAGAAGACTGAAGAAAATTTCAATCGCGAACCATGTTATCAACTAAAATCCGTCCTTTTCAGGACGATCAAATCAAGTTGCCAACTAAAGAGTATGTTTGATAGAAATTTCTCTTGAGCTCATCGAAATTTTCATTACCACGCACCGGCTCAATATGGCGTTGAAAAAGCCGCGTCCCGGAGAAAATGGCCAAATCAATCGCCCACATCATCTTCGTGGTCAAGTGGTTAGCGGCGTCGCCCGTCGTTCATTGCCATGAAGTGAGGGTTCGATTCCCGCTCCAGCCTGTGGAACTTTTTGCAAACGAAAATGTCCAGTCTAATCCACTGGGTGTTAGGTTAAGTTGTTCGTTGTAATTCGCTCTATGGTCAATGTTCAGTCTGTACAATCTCGAGTGAAAGACGTGGCAAATGTCAATTTTTATCGTAGTATTACGTGCTGCCAAACACTCAGGCCATCCTGCTGCCCAGGAAGACCGAGAAGAAAATTTCAATCGCGAACCATGTTCCCTCCGTTAACAACTAAAACCCTGTATTTTTTGACGTAGGACTACGTCTGTGTTTTCAATACTGGGGTACACGTTCGAATTGCGAAAATTTGGAGCGTCACGAAAAATATATAGGTTTTGAACGTTAATAACTAAGTCATTCCACGATTGATTTCCAAAATGTTTGCACCAATCGATCGGAACATTTTCTACGCTTCGATTTAAATATTTCAAACTATTGATTTTTAACATGCAACTAATAAAATTAACGCAAATATGAAGTGATGTCTTATAATATCGATTTTTCATAGTAAATTTACCAAATGCACAGTACTTTCCGCGCACAGACTTCATATTTAAGTAAGGAACGTCTCCTAGGCAGCCATGAATGTTATATAAGGGGTACACCTTCGCATTTTGATTTAGTCTTTAGATTCCAGTTCGAACAAGCGAAACGTACGGTCGTATTTTTCGCTCTCTCGTTAAAAAGTTTTCTTCCCCCCTTACCCCCCCCCTCGTCCGATTTCTCGCGATTGCGTGTCCGGTTCGTGATCTATCGCCAGCGCTTGCTAATTTATTAGCGGTAGCAAGCCAGAAGAAAGTGTTGCAAGGTTGTGAAATTTTTTCCACTTTTTTTTTTTTTTTTTTTTTTGGAATCAACACGTGGTGACATCCACGCCAGCGACATCAGCTCCTGAAGCCATACCGAAACCAAGCAGCAGCAAGCGTCTGCGGCATGACGACACCGGACCATTGGACCTCAACGCCTGGCTACTAGCGAGCAATCGGTTTGCTACGCTCCCGGTACAGGAGATACCGAAAAAGGCGAAAATTCCGCCGCTTTTCACCACGTCAAGAAATATCGCTGCCCTTAGGACGGGGCTTGCAGCGATTAAAGTAAATCCGCTGTACAAGCTGTGCAGTACGGGCACAAAGCTAATGTGCTCGACGGAGGCTGACTACCGTGCTGTTGGCGCTCACCTAGTCGTTAAGCAACACGAATTTTACACCCACGACGGACCCGGAAACAAGCCGCTGAAGGTGATTCTGCGTGGCCTTCCAGAATTCACTCCGGAAGAAATAGTTGCTGAGCTGCAAGCGGCGGCTCTGAAACCAGTGAATGTGTTCCCAATCAGACGTCAAGAACAGGAAATCATCGGGACCAACTCTTTTTTGGTCCACTTGGGGAAGGGTTCCGTAACGATGGCGGACCTGTTGAAAACACGGGCCCTTTTCAACGTCATTATCGGGTGGGACCGGTATCGCGAGGCAACACGACGTGACACAGTGCGGCAAGTGTCTGGCGTTTGGTCGTGGGACCCGAAACTGCCACATGAAACCCCGGTGTGGGGAGTGTGTCCGGGAGCACACACGGATGGGGTGCGCGCGGATGGATGAAGGTGCCCCATGAAGGGCGGCTATTGGGGTGGCTACCACGAAGGCAGCAACCGTGCTTGTCCCAAACGAGCGGAGTATTTGGCCATCCGCAAGAAGGCGTCCACCAAGTCTCGGCCTGGACAACGCCGCCCGCCACCTCGAATGGACGAAGAACATTTCCCGACGCTCCGGTACCAAGTGTCGAACCTGCCGCCAGTTCCATTAAACTATCGCCATGCAAACCGCCCGTCAGCATCCGTTCAGCAACGATTCGCGGCAGCCGCCGACGCCCCCATGGCAGCTCCTCCTCCAGGCTGGTACAATCCGAGTTGTAGTTCCTCCACGCAACGACCTACCGATGGACAGCTCTATGACACGGAGCAAATGGTCGAATTCGTCCAAGAGCTCTACCGCCAACTACGTTCCTGCCGCTGTAAGGATAAACAGCTCAAAGCTGCCACATCCGTGACGATGAAATTTGTTTTCAAGTATGGACCGTAATCGCACCATCAGCATCCTCAATTGGAATGCTTGTTCCACCCGGAACTAAATAATCGAGCTCGGTGACTTCCTTAACAGGAAGGCCATCGACATCGCCATCGTCACCGAGACACATTTCAAGCCGGAACTCACCGTTTTCATCCCAGGATACCGGATTGTGCGACTTGATCGTAACGGCTCTAGTGGAGGAGGAGTTGCGATCGCCCTGCGCTACAACATCAACTGCCATCTGCTCCCGAGTTTTGAGCTGCAGTCTATCGAAGCCATCGGAATCAAGGTCGAAACTGCCGTCGGCCCTATCACCATCATCGCGGCCTATTGTTCCAAGCAAGCCAGCACCGCTAACGGAACAACAACGGTCCTACGGAACGACATTCGCAAGCTAACTCGGAGGCAGGGGCAGTTTATCATCGCCGGCGACCTAAATGCGAAACACGAAATCTGGGGGAACACCCGGCGCAACCGGAACGGAATAATTTTGCAGGAAGACCTGGAAGAGGGACATTACACCGTCCTGGGCCCGGATACTCCCACCCGGTTGAGCAGATCCGGAGTACATTCGACAATCGACATCTTCCTCACCAACATGGGGAACAACATCGCCCAGCCGGTAGTACACCAGGAGGTCGAAACTGCCGTCGGCCCTATCACCATCATCGCGGCCTATTGTTCCAAGCAAGCCAGCACCGCTAACGGAACAACAACGGTCCTACGGAACGACATTCGCAAGCTAACTCGGAGGCAGGGGCAGTTTATCATCGCCGGTGACCTAAATGCGAAACACGAAATCTGGGGGAACACCCGGCGCAACCGGAACGGAATAATTTTGCAGGAAGACCTGGAAGAGGGACATTACACCGTCCTGGGCCCGGATACTCCCACCCGGTTGAGCAGATCCGGAGTACATTCGACTATCGACATCTTCCTCACCAACATGGGGAACAATATCGCCCAGCCGGTAGTACACCAGGAGCTCAGCTCGGACCACTATCCAGTGGTGGCCGAAGTTGGGTCCTCGGTCAACTGGCATCGAGTCACCAGACGGAACTACCATCATGCCAGATGGGAGAGGTTCCGACAACATGTCGACGACACCATCGATTTCACCGTGCACCTCGAGTCAACTGATGACATCGATCGGCAGCTGCAGAGCATCGAGCAAGCGATCTCCCAGGCCCGGGAGCAACATGTACCGGTGATTGATCAGGTGAGCAACTCTGTACCCATTGATAGACCCACTAAAGAATTAATACAATTGCGCAACGCCATCCGAAGGCAATACCAGCGAACTGGTCTGCCTACCTTAAAAACGCATTGCAATCGGATAACAAAAATTATCAAGGCCAGAATGGTGGACCTCAGAAATAACAAATATTCCGACAAGATCCGCTCTCTCCCAGATTGTGCAAAGCCGTTCTGGAAGTTGACCAAAATTTTGAAAACTAAGTCAAGGCCCATTCCACCGTTGATCCCACTAGACAGCAATGGCTCTAGGGATCGCTTGATAACTCCTGCAGAAAAGGCTGCTGAGATAAGTCAACACTTCGTCAGCTCCCACAACCTCGGACAAAACATCGTCAGTGCACAAGAAGCTGCCGTTAGCGCATAACATCCATATAAGTCCCAACGACTTCACACAGGAATTGGAGATCTCAGCTGACGAATTTTTGACTTATATCAAAGGCTCAAAGAACATGAAGGCCCCAGGTTTCGATAATATTATGAACTTGGAGCTCAAGCAATTGAGCCCCCAGTTCTATAACCATCTGGCGATGGTTTTCAACCAATGCCTCCGACTTGGCTACTTCCCCTCGTGTTGGAAGTCAGCCAAAGTCATCCCCATCCAGAAACCTGGGAAAAATCCTTCATGTTCCAAAAGCTATGGGCCTATCAGCCTTCTCTCAGGAGTATCAAAACTGTTTGAGAAAGCGATCCACCGTCGGCTTCTCTCGTCTGCCGACGAGCTTAACATCTTGCTCGACGAGCAGTTCGGTTTCCGACGTGGTCGCTCAACAGTGCCCCAACTTAACCGAGTAACCAACATCCTCAGGCGGAACAAGTCTGTTGCGAAATCATGCGCTAGAAGGAGTCATGCGAAGAGCCGGGCTCAACAGCCGGGGTACGATTTTCACTCGATCCGGTCAGTTCGTTTGTTTTGCGGATGACATGAACATTGTCGGCAGAAGATTTGAAACGGTGGCAGAAATGTACACTCGCCTAAAACGCGAAGTTGCGAAAGTCGGACTGGAGGTGAATGTGTCGAAAACAAAGTACATGCTAGCAGTGTTACGATAGACGGGGATACATTCGAGGTGGTGGAAGAATTCATCTACCTTGGATCCTTGCTTACGGCTGACAACAACAACAGCCGTGAAATCCGAAGACGCATCATCAGTGGAAGTCGTGCCTACTACGGGCTCCAGAAGAACTAGCGGTCAAGAAAGATTCACCCCCGCACTAAATGTACCATGTACAAAACGCTGATAAGACCGGTTGTTCTCTACGGGCACGAGACGTGGACGATGCTCGAGGAGGACCTGCAAGCACTTGGTGTTTTCAAACGCTGGATGCTTAGGACCATCTTTGGCGGCGTACAGGAGGATGGAGTGTGGCGGCGAAGATGGAACCACGAGCTCGCTGAACTCTACGGCGAACCCAGCATTCAGAAGGTCGCGAAGGCTGGAAGGATACGGTGGGCAGGGCATGTTGCGAGAATGCCGGACAACAACCCTGCAAAAATGGTGTTCGCCTCGAATTCGGCCGGTACAAGAAGGCGTGGGGCACAGCGAGCACGATGGGCGGACCAGGTGCAACAGGATCTGGCGAGTGTGGGTCGTCAACGAGGTTGGAGAGAGGCAGCCATAGACCGAGTATATGGACGAAATGTTGTAGATGAAGTCATATCGTAAATACGATGTATGGCTATTTAAATAAATAAATAATATTGGCTCCGAAGGGAATTGAGCGGAAAAACTTCCCAAACAAAATGGTACCAAGGTGGAGCAATCCAGAAAAGCAAGTGGAAAGAAATCAGTTTGTCAAAAAACGAAAGTGTGAGTTATGTCAGTGACATAACTGCAAAGTTGAAGTAGGACTTGTAAACCTCCTTTTGCTGCATTGCGTTTCCAAACTCCTCCCAACGCTTTGCATAGACCTTTTGACGTAGACTACGTCTTACGGTAAGGGTAGGGTGTCAATTGAAAATCTAAAAATAAGCGACCGTCACGAAATATTGTTACAAATTAAACGCTAATAACTTAAAACATGCTCAGGAGATTTTCAAGATGTTTACATCAATCGGTAGGAAATTTTCCCGCGTATCTATTAATCAATTAAACATTCTTCTTTAACAAGTTTAAACTATTGAAAATAGAGAAAATATAAGGTGATGTCTTATAATGCCGATTTTTCAGAGTAAATTTACTAAATGCACTGTACTTTACTATCACAGATTTCAAATGTAAGCAAGGGAGTTCTCATATGCAGCACTGATTGATATATAAGTGGTACACCTTCGCAAATTTACTCATTAGTGTCGCAGTACTGGAGCTGGGCAGACGAACGAACCTTCGAGGATCATCAGCTGGCGATGGGCTAAGCTCTGAAGGCAACCTCGATGGCACGAAGCCTTATAGTGCCAGTGTTAATCTCGGTCTCGTCGTGTTCGGTCGCAAGTTCAAGTGCTCCATACGCGTATCGATTTTTCGCGCCCCCCCCAGTGTTTATTTCAGTGAAATTATCTTTATATATTGTTTTGCGGCCTCGTCCGCCCGATTTCCGATAGTGTTTCGGTGGAATAAGTGTAGGAAATCGAGTGAAAGTGCAATTAAAGTGCAATCAAAGAGCGGTAAGTGAGTGAATCAATAGGCAGACGCTACTTGTCGCCATCGTGAAATAAACCGATCGTGTGCAAGCGATTCGGCTATTGCGCAAGCCCTTGCGTACAAGGAAAGCTCACTGGGAGCTTTCGGCTTAGTGACACCTGGCGGCCTAAGCTCCACTAGCGCCGCCCTGTGGTGAGTAGCGGAACCCTACAGCGCCATCTGGTTTCCGGGTGGTGAAACTGAGGAGCGCCATCTGGGTTTCGGGTGGTGAACCTGAGGAGCGCCATCTGGGTTTCAGGTGGTGAACCTGAGGAGCGCCATCTGGGTTTCGGGTGGTGAACCTGGGGAGCGCCATCTGGTTTTCGGGTGGTGAAACATACAAAGCGCCATCTGGGTATCGAGTGGCGAACTACTAGTAGCGCCACCTGGTGTTCAAGTGGTGAACCTTTCGGAACGCCATCTTCCCCCGGACATCGAGGATATCTCACCACGAAGCGGAGCACCAATAAGCGGATAGGTGAGTGATAACATTTTGTATTACCCCTTTTTCCCCTTTGGGTCGACTATACCGGGCAACTCTGTGAGGGCGATACGGTAACAAGCCACCACCGTGCATCGGTGGTCCCCTGACATGGCATCAGGGGACTTCCCCCCCCTTCCCCCTCCGGGCTCCGGGGGCCCCAGCACGATTAACAACGGGAGACGACATGAGGCGACCTTCCCTAACTGGGGCGACCCAGAAGGGAATTACGGGCAGCTCAACTTCCTCCGACTTGAAGCGGTCAACGGCGAACTACCGAAGAACCCCTTTCTGATCCGGAAATCGGTTGAAAGCTACCTGGGAACCAAGGTCAACGAGGCGTACCCTGAGAGGCGAGGCATCACGTACGTGATAAAGATGAGGAGCCAGAAGCACATCGACACCCTACTGAAGTTCAGTCAGCTTGCCGACGGTTTCCCGGTGAAAATCGTCGAACACCCCACGCTGAACTCCAGCAAGTGCGTTATCTCTTGCTCGGAGACCACTGCTTTCACCGACCAGGAACTCCTAGATGCCTTCAAGGACCAGGGAATCAGCGACATTCGCAGAATCACTAGATTCGGTGGCGAAGGAAGCGCCAGGATCCCCACCCCCACCTTGATCCTGACAATAAAAGGCACCGTCACTCCCAGCAATGTGGACTTCGGCTGGATTAGATGCAGAACACGACCCTACTACCCCTCCCCAATGCTATGTTTCGGATGCTACATGTACGGCCACACTCGGACCCGCTGCCAAAAGCCAACTCCCACATGCGGTAACTGCTCCGGCGACCATGTGTCGTCGCCCGCAATGCCCTGCTCTGTACCAACGTTCTGCAAGCACTGCAACTCCAATGACCATGCGATCTCCAGTAGACAGTGTCCGATCTACACCAAGGAGTCAGAGATCCAAAGAATACGTGTCGACCTAAACGTTTCCTACCCAGCAGCCCGAAGAACTTACGACCAACAGCACCAACAACGCTCAATGGCCACCGTTGTTAACGCCGATAACGACCGTCGATTCAGCGAGCTTAACAGCAAACTCGACGCGGTCCTCGGCGAGCTGAAGAAGCGTGACGATATGATTGTTTCCCTTCGGACAGCCATGGAGAAAAAGGACCAGGAACTCGAATACTGCCGTAAAGAACTTGCCGAACTCAGGAGCAAACTAGCCCCAGCAACCATCTCCACCGCCCCCCGCGCAGACACGCCCTCTACAACCGCACTAAGACAGGCCGACAAGAAACCAACACGCGTCGTTAGCAAGGATAGAGGCGAGAGCCGTCTTGAGCTGACACGCCAACACGGCACCATTGAGGACCTGGTCGCTCAGGTCAACCAGCTGAAGCACAAAGAAGCTGTGCAGGCAAAGGTCATCGACTCCCTCCGGCAAACACAAGTTGACCCACCAGCACAAGCAGCCAAGCCCCCCAAGCCGAAATCCAAACCTACGGTAAATAAACAGCATTCGAAGGACAGCAACGAAAGGTCGCCAAAGAGGAATAAGGCCTCTACAACCCCCCAGTCCTCCGACAGTGACATTTCCCTCAACACTCCAAGCAAGACGCTCCCAACGGCAACTCAACCGCCGCCACACCGGACCAGTGACCCCTATCCGGACGATATCACTATCGATACCTCGTCCGACGACGATAGGGCGGAAAGAATCACCGATTCGCCTACCATGATGGAGCTATGAGGACACAACCCCATCGCACCCACCAATTCACTCCCAACCCCTACCCTCATCAATGGCTCCCATCAACGCAAACGATTGCCCATCAACCATTGAACCATCGCAGGTAGAGCCCAACACCGCACGGCAAATCACCACCCACACCACCGAAACACCCCCCGCTGCAATGGATAAGGCCTCGGGTCGCCGGGGCCCCCCTGGTGCGGACGTTACAGGTCCACCGGAACCAGGGACCACCCCCCGACACTCGTTGGCAAACTCCAGAGGCAGGATAATCTCCGACAGTGAATTCCCAGTGGAGCAGTGGAGCAGGAGAGGCCCCACCGGTGCGGACGCCCTCTACACACCGGAACCGGTGGACAACCCTCGACCCTCCAATGCAGCTGGAAGAGGGACGGACAAACGGTTACCCCCGTATTCCCCTACAATTGGAACCGGTATACAAGGATTGGAAACCGCTGAGACGGACAAGCAGGCACGCCTGTATCCCTCACCGGACGGACCTACATCTATAATTCACCCAGAGGAGCATAGGAGGTGGAGAGACCCCACTGGTTCGGACGCCCTTTACACCCCGAATCCAGCGGTACCCCCTCAACCCTCCGACGCGACTGCAAGAGGGACGGAAAAGCGGGCCCCCCCTTATACCCCTGAACTACGCAGCAAAATAACAGACACCGACCTGCCACCTCCAAGACGATCAGCGCGACTACGAGCAAGGAGGGCTATCCCCCTGGAGGCCCGAAGCGATGCCGCCGCATACGATGCCTGGAGATTAAGCCTTGGAGACACCACGACACCTAAGCCTGGTCCCTCCTGGTCACATGACGGGTGCAGAACCGCCACAATATCCCCCTTGGCAGCAGGCAAAAATAAACCGCTTCCCCCCCAAAAACACATCCTCACCCCAACTCATCCCCCCCCCAATAGTCCCCCTGCTGCCAATTCCCCCATCCCTCACCCGGCATCCCTCTCACCCAACCGTGACCAAACATTAGGCATCCACGACAGCGAATTCCCAGCGGAGCAGCGGAGCAGGAGAGGCCCCACCGGTGCGGACGCCCTCTACACACCGGAACCGGTGGACAACCCTCGACCCTCCAAAGCAGCTGGAAGAGGGACGGACAAACGGTTACCCCCGTATTCCCCTACAATCGGAACCGGTACACAAGGATTGGAAACCGCTGAGACGGACAAGCAGGCACGCCTGTATCCCTCACCGGACGGACCCACATCTACAATTTACCCAGATGAGCAGAGCAGGCGGAGAGGCCCCACTGGTTCGGACGCCCTTTACACCCTGAATCCAGCGGTACCCCCTCAACCCTCCGAGGCGACTGGAAGAGGGACGGAAAAGCGGGCCCCCCCGTATACCCCTGAACTACGCAGCAAAATGACAGACACCGACCTGCCACCCCCAAGAAGATCAGCGCGACTACGAGCAAGGAGGGCTATCCCCTTGGAGGCCCGAAGCGACGCCGCCGCATACGATGCCTGGAGATTAAGCCTTGGAGACACCACGACGCCCAAGCCTGGCCCCTCCCGGCCCAACACCGGGCACAGAACAGCCACAGCACCCCCTTTGGCAGTAGGTAAAAAGAGCCCCAATCCCCCCCCTCAGATAACTCCTCCCCTAAACGCTCCCCACCAAACATGTCCCCCTGCTGCCATCACCCCCAACCCCAACCCGGCTTCCCCTCTGCCTGGCTATGTCAAACCCTTCGTTCTGCAATGGAACATAAACGGTCTCCTCAATAACATGGCCGACCTGGAGCTGCTCGTTCGCGACCTGTCTCCAACCGTGCTGGCCATACAGGAAATCCACCGCGCAAACATCGGCCAACTAAACCGTGCACTTGGGGGTGCCTACCGATGGACCTTGAGGAGCCGAAGTAACCACTACCAGTCCACAGCCATCGGGATCCGGCGACCTATCGATTTCGACGTGATCGACATCCGATCCGATCTACCCATCGTAGCCGTCAAAATCTCCACTCCGTTAACAGTCACGATCTTTTCGGCCTACATCCCCACCGGAAACATCAGCAACCTCGGTACCCACCTCGACACCGTGCTAGCCAGCTCATCCGGCCCTACCCTCCTCCTCGGCGACTTCAACGGTCACCACCAATCATGGGGAAGCGCAACCAACAACAAACGCGGTACCATCATCCACCAAGCCGCCGAGAACAAGGACCTCGTCCTCCTCAACGACGGCTCGCCGACGTGGATTTCCGGACACCGGACCTCAGCAGTCGACCTTTCCTTCGGTAGCCCTTGCCTCCTCCAGCATTTAACCTGGGAAAGACTGGCGGACCCGATGGGAAGTGACCACCACCCTATCGCCATCAGCTCAAGCAGCTACTGCACCACCACCCGTAGGCCCCGCTGGCTATACAAGCTAGGGGACTGGCCTAGCTACCACGCCACCATCGACAGCACCAGCAAAGACAACCCTCAAACCATCGAAGAATTCTTCGCCAGCATCAGCGCCGCCGCCTCATCCAGCATCCCCAAATCCAGCCCCAACGTCGGCAAAAGAGCCCTCCACTGGTGGTCAGACGAGACCAAGATGGCGGTCAAAGCCAGAAGAAAAGCCCTCCG
Source organism: Aedes koreicus (assembly GCA_024533555.2). Lineage (NCBI taxonomy): Eukaryota > Metazoa > Arthropoda > Insecta > Diptera > Culicidae > Aedes > Aedes koreicus. The sequence continues at coordinate 60,576 of JAHHFK020003053.1, forward strand.
CGCGTATAAACGACTCCCAGATGGACACCCCGGTAAAGCGGAAGCCTCGCGACTATACCGTGACATGCGTAACTCCTGCCGCGACACCATCAGGGCAGCCAAGAAGGCGAACTGGGAAGAGTTCCTCGACGGCATCAGTCCCAGGGAAACGGCCACAGAATTATGGAGACGCGTCAACGCACTCAGCGGAAAACGAACCCGACATGGTATCGGATTAAAAATTAACGGGATTACCACCACGGACCCGCTAGCAGTGGCCAACTCCCTTGGGGGCTATTTTCACCATTTATCGTCGATCGACGCATACCCAGACGAATTTCGGCGCAAGATCACGTCCGCCGGCGGTCGAGTGAAGGATGTTCAAATACCCGACACCGGCATCGAACTATCCATCAACCGACCCTTCCAAATGGAGGAATTAAATTTTGCCCTCTCCCGCGCGAAGGGTAACTCAGCTGGCCCCGATGACATCGGCTACCCGCTCCTGGTAAATTTACCATTGAGCGGCAAAACCACCCTGCTCCATCTCCTTAACAAGGAATGGACTGAGAATCACCTCCCCAGTTCCTGGTCCCACAGCTTGGTCGTCCCAGTCAAAAAGGTAGGCAAACCGGGCGCTTCGCCTGAGGACTACAGGCCCATCTCCCTGACATGCTGCGGCTCGAAAATCCTGGAACGAATGGTCAACCGGCGGCTCCACTCATACCTGAAATCCAACAGACTCCTCGACAACAGGCAACACGCCTTCCGCCCTGGATTCGGAACCAACACCTACCTAGGTAACCTTGGACAAGCACTCCGGCAGGCCCTTCAGGACGGACACCACGCCGAGATCGCCACTCTAGACATCGCTAAAGCATACAACCGAGCCTGGATGCCGGACGTCCTCAAGCAACTCATCGCGTGGGGCCTCTCCGGACACATTATGCACTTCCTGCGAAACTTCCTTCGGCACCGGTCCTTCCAGGTTATTATCGGTAACCATCGCTCCGACACCTTCGCTGAGGAAACTGGTATTCCCCAGGGATCGGTAATCGCGGTCACCCTATTCCTGATCCGGATGAACGGTGTCTTTGACCGACTTCCGATAGGCATCTTCATTTTCGTTTACGCCGACGACATCGTTATCATGGCCATAAAGGCAACGCTGGCCGCCTTGCGACGAACGCTAACGCTAGCCATCCGTGCCATACACCACTGGACCTCAGCATCCGGCTTCGAGCTCTCCCCAGAGAAATGCGCCTTTGCGCATGTATGCGGAACCAACCACCGATCCTTGGCCACCCCCATCACCCTCTGTAACCGCCGCATCAGCCAGCGAACTAGCGTCAAAGTGCTTGGCGTTAGGATTGACCGTTCATGCTCCCTCCGCCAACACTTCGACGATATCAAAGCCGCATGCAAGACCCGGCTAAACCTACTCCGAACCATCGCCGGACGCCACCTTCACTCCAACCGGGCAACCCGACTACGGGTCGCCTCGGCTATCATCAACAGTCGCTTAACCTACGGCCTGGAGCTGACTTGCTTCGCTAGCCCCCAGGTATGGGACAAACTGGCCCCCACGTACAGCTCTGCCATCCGAATATCATCCGGACTACTACCATCGACCCCCAGCGACGCTGCATGCGCAGAGGCCGGCGTACTTCCATTCCGTTTCTTCATCACGTCATGCATTGTCAAGCGAACCGTCGGCTTCCTGGAAAAAACCGCCGGATCCAGCGAGGGAGTCCACCTCCTTGGGGAGGCCAATCGACTCCTCTCCGATATGGCCAATCAGGAGCTCCCCCCGGTGGCCAGGGTCCACTGGTGTGGAGCCAAGGATTGGGACCAGACCCAACCACGCTTCGACGACACTTTCCAGAGAGCATTTAAGGCCGGTGCTAACCCCTTGGCAGTACAGGCTACATTCCGGGAGCTAATCAACCGTAAATACCGGGCCCACCAGATTCGGTACACGGACGGATCCATCAACGCCGGAAGAGTCGGCATCGGAATAGCCGACGACAACTCCGCCCGGTCCCACAGGCTCCCACCTCAATGCAACATATTTTCGGCCGAAGCCCTGGCCATCTGGATCGCCGTCACAACCCAATCAGACCTACCTATCGCCATCTTCACGGACTCCGCTAGCGTCATTGCAGCCCTGCAGTCCCAAACACCTACACACCCCTGGATTCAAGCGATACTCCTCCATACCCCCCCTGGAACCACCATCAGCTGGATCCCCGGCCACTGCGGCATCCCCGGTAACGAAGAGGCCGATCAACTGGCGGCAATCGGCAGAAGGGCGAGACTCATTACCAAAACGGTCCCCGGTGACGACCTTAAAAAGTGGGTTAACGACGTCGTCTGGACAGCCTGGTGCAACGAGTGGGCCCAGAACCGGACCCTATTCACACGAAAAATCAAGGCCACCGTCCACAGAAGCACGGACCCCCCGGACCATCGGCAGCAGGTCGTCCTTTCGCGACTCCGATCTGGACACACGCTGTTCTCCCACAATATGGACCGAATTGGCCCCTTCCGAACGATCTGCTCCCTCTGCAACGTCCACCATTCAGTGGAGCACGCTATTTGCCACTGCCCTCGTTATGAAGGCCCACGAACCCTCTACGATATCCCAGCCTCACCAAGGGACGCTCTGGACGACGACCCCTGCAGAGTGGCAGCTCTGATATGCTTCTTGAAGGATTGCCAACTTTTCGACAACACTTAGCCCGCCCAAAATCGACCAACTATGGTAAAAACCCAGCCAAGAACCCAACGCAACGAGGAGGGGTAGTGGGTCTGCCGGCGATGGACCCATCAACGATGCCTGTCCCCGGTGGATGCCCCCCCCCCTCCCAAACCAGCCCGGAACCCTCAATCCCGCCCGTCGAACACCGACCACTGACCCCCCCCGCCATCACCCGGACGCGACCACGGAACCCGAAACAACCAACCCCCCCTGATATACCGACCGACAACGCATGGACCAGACCCCGATCAACAACGGCCCCGCCCGCTTCACAACGACACGAGACCAAACGCCGCCAACACCACCACGCCACGACAGACTATGGACAGTTCTTCAAGAAACACTCTGATACCCACAAACTCCGTAAATTTAAGACATACTTTGTACCTTAAGGATTTCTCTGAAACCCCCCCACTTGGCTGGACCCCTCTGGCCCAGCCTCGTATCTTTCATACAAGAGACGAACCAGCCCCCGGCTGAAAGTCTCTCAAATAAAGAAAATTAGTAGCACCCACCGGCTGGCTACAAAGACATTATTTGCCCAAGCAACCGACGCTAGCACAGCACAGCATAATGTATGGCTGCTAGCAACGGTTGCCTAGCCAACGGCTTGGTTACAACAGACTGCAGTGCAATCAGCTACCTGACCAATTGGTAGGTCGCCAGTGCACTTTCTATGGTGCTAGCCACAGCCAACTGCACCAAATCTAAATTGGCGTCTTGCCGCTCCGCTGAATGAAGCTAGTGCACCCTCCAAGGTACATGCTATCGCCCAGCGCGGCTACCAACCCATACTGGCTCGATGCTCCGCACAGCTTTAGTACTGCAGCACGAATGAGAAAATTTGCGAAGGTGTACCCGTTTTATATCGTTCACTGCGGCATATGAGACCTCCTTGCTTACATTTGAAATCTGTGATAGTAAAATTGAGTTCATTTAGTAAATTTACTCTGAAAAATCGGCATTATAAGACATAATCTCATATTTTGGTTATTTTGTTGTCACGCCTTAGAGTTTCTACGCAATTGGTATCTTGGTTAGTATCCTGCCATACGAACCGTGAGGCGAAGATAGACGGTTGTTTTCTTACAAGTTTGGAATTCCAAAAGGCAGCAGTCTCGAACTGCTATTGTTAATCTTGTTTTTCAATAATGCTGCTTGGTCTATGCAGATGATTAAAAGTTATACTTCGTCGTTCGCACGCAAGAAGATTGTTTACTTCAGCAGAACTCGTTGGGTTCGTTTTCTGAGTGGTGTCAGAGAAACAAACTGATTCTTAGCGTGGATACATGTCAGGTAACCACGTTTCACCGTATAGAGAATCCTGTTCTGCTTGACTACTATATCGATGGTAATACACTTAGTAGTGTGAGAAAAATGGCTTTTGAACTACACCGTTCTGCGATTTTATCAAAAGCTACTCGATAATTGGGCTTTATTTCCAAGGTGGCGATCCTTCACTGCTGGCAGTAATTGTACTGTGCACTTTTCCGTTCAATTTTGGCGTCTGTGGTATGGCATCCTTACCATGTCACATGGTGCTTCAGAACCAAACGGGTTCAGAAGCGGTTTAGTTGTTTGGCTTCGTGAAATACATGCCGTGGTAGGATGCTTACAATTTGACACCGTATACTGACAGATCTCGACTACCGGGTTTGGAAACGCTGGAACGCCGTCGAAAAATACAACAGTCGTTGCTAATTGTTAAACTGTTGATGCCACAGAACATTCGTGTATCAAATAGAATCTTACGGAACTCTACGTTGCTGCAACCATGATTTCATAGTACTATGTTTGGATACAGTGATCCAATTTGTGAATATATTCGTGCGTTTACTGCAGTCGAATAGCTATTCGAGTTTAATTAACCATCTGGGCGTTTCGCGAATGTGATAAGATCGATGTTGAACTAGTTTCAATTAATACGTGTTAATTTAGTTTATTTTTAATCATTAAAACTACTTATTGTCCGATGAATTATTTTAAATAATAATAGAAACACGTCCGTTTCTTGCAACAAGATTAATCAATTCTAGGCTTGTTCTGGAATAAAAAATAACGATTTTAAAAACTTTCGATTTTTCCCATGTTTTTAAATCAAACCACATTGAATGCCAAACATTTAACGGGTCATGTTGGATTTTTGTATAGAATAACCACCGAATTTGTTTGCAGTTTGTACTGAAAATGTACTTTTCATCCGCGACCCTCTCACCCAAAGCAACACAGAAGAAACACCGTTTTTTACTCACCATGCTCACACCGTTTGAATAGATTATATTTTTTTGATGGTTGTTCAAATAATAAGTGATTAGCTTTTAACAAACATACATTTTGAGTTTTGGTGGTTTATAGCTTATGGTTTGTGTCACCTTTGCTCACCTTTAGTATAATTATTTTATTTGATATTTTCTAAACAGGAACATCAAACATAACCTTTTAAAACGACGTAAGTAACAAATGTAAGCAAGCTGTGTTTTTTGTGCTGAATTGTTGCTACTTGCATTCTCAACACACGAGTAGTTAGTAAATAATTTAAGAAATTTTATTCATCAATGACGAAAAGAAATTCATATGCGTTCCAACAGCTATTCCTCAATATTTTAAAAATAATTTATATACACATCTGCATCTGCGTTTTGAAATTTGAACCGATTTA